>PVLA01010222.1:0-65728 GCA_004027455.1 Hydrochoerus hydrochaeris
TCTCTGGTACAGTGTCCTCATTCCCAGGGAGTGCCCAGGGCAACAGGACACGGCAGAGCCACCCACAATAAGACAGGGCGTCCAAAGCTCTTCTTCCCTCTCCTGGCAAGAGGTGGTACTCAGCTGGCTTAGCTGTTATCACTTTTCTCCTCCAAACATACATTTCCCCATCACCCCATCTCAGGCCCATCTTTGACCCTTTCCTTCCTCCCCTTCCTCAAGAGCCCTTGGTTCCACCCCTGCTGGGTTCCCATTCCTTCTGCTCTGCTCACCATGACCCACCACAGCCAAGGTCTTGCCCCAGTTACCTTCCCCCTTTGTCTGCCTTCTCTCCCCTCCTTGGCACCATAGAGCCAGTGCTCACTGAGCTTGTGCATGCCCGGGCTGTCTTCTAAGCTCCTTCTCTATCTCTACATATTAGCTCCATGAGCCTTGCAGTGGCCAAGAGGCAGCTATGATCATCTCCACTGACTGGTGAGCAAATTCAGGCCCTGAGCAGTGCTGATTTTATTTTATTCTTTTTATTGGTACCAGGGATCAAACTCATGACCATGCACTTGCGAGGCAGGTGCTTATGCTGCTGAGCTAAATCCCCAGCCTCACAGTGCTGATTTGAATGTGAGCAGTTGCGGGACCATATCCGTATGTGTTTTACTGAGTTACGTTCTTTTGCACTGGCTCTATCCTATTTCTATCTAAATATTCATGCTCCTGGTAGACAGAGTTCTCTAGGATCACAGCCATGGTTTACTGCTTCAGTCTCCCTACCACAGCCTGTTTAAAGGCCTGTGAGGCGGACACGTTAAACGATTTGCTAAGTGCAGTCAGTGAACATACCCAGAGCTTAACAGATTGTGGAGGATGCCAAGTGACTCATTCATCCACCCAACAGTAATTCACTGAGCTCCTACTAGGTGCCAGGTACCGAGGACACTCAGTCACTGGGCAACACAGTGCAGGTCCCTTTTCTGGGGACTCTCTGACATCTGGGACACATGGGTAGTTAATGGAGTAATCACACAAATAAAATAGGCCATGTCACCCGGGTCACAGAAAGGGAGAAAGGGACAGTTACACAGTCAGCGAACACTTCTCAATGGAAAGAACAGCGGGGCTGGGATCCGAAGGAAGGAGGGAAGCCCAGCAGCCCAAAGGAGAGAAGAGGCTCTCAGTGGCAAAGCCCCGGTGTTGATCCCAGCCACGGACTAAAGCAGCCATGTGGTTGGAACCCAGGAGGGCACTGTGACAGGGACAAGATGAAGCCAGAGGGGCCAGTGGGGCCAGTCCCCCTTGTCTGGGACACGGCAAACTATGGGTTTATCTGAAGGGCATAAAGAAAGCATCCAAGCACCCCCACCAAGGAAGTGGGGCGGCACAATGGCAGGGGTGAGGCAGGAGGGCACTGGGTTCACAGGTGACAGATTCTTTTCTTGGTAAGAAAGCTCATGTTAGCCGGGCAGCGTGGTGCATGCCTGTAATCCCAGCACTTGGGAGGCTGAGGCAGGGGGATTACTGTGAGTCCGAGGCCAGCCTGAACTGCATGGCGAGACCCTGTATCAAAAAGACAAAAAGACAAAAAAAAAAAAAAGGCTCATGCTAACAAAAAAGCTCATCCCCTCAGCAGGATCATTAGGAACATCTCTGCCATGGAGGGCATTTTGCCAGACTTGCTGTCAGGGAACTGTTGATAGTAAACAGAACAGGGATTTGGAAGAAGTTGAGAAGTTAATGCCCTAGGTGAGAGGTATCACAGCTCTTCTGAACAGAGAGGGACAGAGCAGCTGCAGGTAGAGCCAGCTCAGGCCTGCTTTCCAGGGAAAAGAACCCTCCAAGACTAATCCATACCCTGAGGCCAAAGGTTAACAGGAAGCTATCCCAACAGGTGCTGCTGGGGCAGACACTTGGACCCTGGGAGACCTGGCCATTGTCTGTCCCTCCCCATCACTTTGGTCTTAAGGGCCAGTGAGAAGCCCATTGAGGATGCTCCCTTTCCCCTTCCTCCTGTCTTGACAGGATTCTGTCCTTCTGGAACAAGAGTGAAGGATGGAGTAAGATCCTGTGTTCTCGGGGGAAATGTCAGCCTGCTCTGTGACAGGATCGCGGTTTATCCCCGGGGAGACAGATGTCTTGGAGAACTGCACAGCATGTTCTCAGTGCCGGCAGGAGGCAGGTAGGCAGCACACATGGGCAGAAGCTGGAATAAGACACCAGGGGCAGTCAGAGCCATGGGGGACCCCAGGATGTATGCCCACCTGCACGGGGAGCCGCCAACAGCCCCTGGCATATTGTGGAACTAAGAAGACAGTGTGGCCACATAGTTTCCTGTTTTTAAAGAACCATCAGAAATCTGGAGCGCACTATAGGATTTGCCAACGTTTAAATGTTGGCCATAACTTGAAAAGCCACTGTTTAAAGCTGGCACAAATCAAGCGGAACAATTCTACAGGTGACACCTGCCTCCCTGCCACCAAGCCAGGGCCTTTGGGTTCCTCTAATCCACCTTCCCCACATGGCCCTGGGCCAAGGACAGTTGTGAGAGGGCTGACTCGGTGGAAGGGGTCCCTGTAACCACCATCTGGTGGCAGGCCTGAGACAGTCTGGGGCTGAGTGAGGAGTCTCTGGTTTGTGACTCTGAGGAGGGGATGAGTTTGGGAGTGTTAGGATGTCCGAGTCCCGCCTCAGCCTTTGGGCAACTAAAGCAAGAAACTCTAAGCAAGAAAGGGGGATATGGTTGCTTCTCATTTTCCCAGACTCGGTCTTTGTAGAAAAATGTCTCTGACTTTGTCACTCATGGGAACCCTCTGCGTGTCTTATCAAAACACAGATTGCTGGGCCCACCCTCAGGACCTGGGTTCACTGGGTCTAGGGCAGGGCCTGAGAATCTGGATTTCCAAACGACCTCCTCAGGCAATGCTGAGGATACTCTGGCCGCTTTGGTAGAGGTACCCGCTCCCTCGGCTCTCTGGGCCCTTACCTGTGACAGGATGAATAGCGAAGACGCCCATGTGGTTCCCACCGGTGATGTTGAAGGTCAGCTTCCCTCTGGAGCTGGGGTCTGGGTCCCAGGCATCCAGCTGCAGCACAGAGGTACCCAGGGGCGCATTCTCCACAATGCAGGGGTAGAACACAGGTCTGGACATCCGGGGTGGGTTGTCATTGACATCCATGATCTCTATGTAGACTTCAGTGACAGACGAGAGGGGCACAGAACCCCTGTCCACAGCCAGCACAGTCAACCAGTAGTAGGGTACGAATTCTTGATCCAGAGGTGCCCGGGTCTGAATCATTCCTGGGACAGTGAATCACCAAACCCAAATTACTTTAGGGCCAGGGCGGCTTTAGAAACCACCTACCCAGGAGCTGAGTGAGGGGGAAGGGAGGAGCATGTCAGAGATGACACAGGGAAACTGAGGCCCTGAGAGGGAGCCGGGCTTGGCCAAGATTATATAACATAGCAAGTAAGGGAGGTAACTGGGTCTGGAACTGAATGAATCTAATGCCTTTTCCACCCCATCCGCACGGCCTTTACTCTAAATGAATCCCCTAGATGGTCGAATCCTCTTAGCAGTGAGCACTCAGTATATATCTGCCAAATTGTACCTATTTTCTACAAAGCCTCAAAACAGGATAAAGAAGTGGCTGTCACCTTTTTCAAGGGCAATTTGGGGATACCACAATCATAAGAATGTACATTATCTGGCTGGGAGATAGCTCAGAGGTAGGGTTCCTGCTAGGCCCGTGTTAGGCCTTGAACCCCAAAACTGCACACCCTCAAAAGTGTATGTTACTCTTCAACACGCTGACTTCATTTTAAAATCTTTTCCTACAAAGCCAGGCATGGTGGTGCACACCTGTAATGCCCAGCACTTGGGAGACTGAGGCAGGAGGATCTCTGTAAGTTCGAGGCCAGACTGGGCTACATAAGTGAGTTTAAGGCCAGCCTGCACTATATAGTGAGACCTTGTCTAAAAAGAAAGAAAAGTTTGCCTACAGAGACTCGTGCATATGAGAAAAAGTATATAAATGAGGGTGTATGTTATAGAACTGTATCATAGAATATAAAGATAATTAAAAGGACAAAAATGTACTTACAAATAAGATGTCCTAATCTTACATTATGTGAAAAAGTAAGTTTCACAAGTAGCATCTATTGTGTTCCCATGATAATAAAATGAAGAGTGAAAATATACCAGATGCAAAGAGAAGAAATTTAGAAGATTTTATCTGGAGAGATAGATGGGACACAGATGAACATTTATCTTTTATTTCTGGCTATATAAAAACGTATAACCACCTTGCATTGCTTTCATAAGCAGAACATGTGTGTCTATGTGAATATGGGCCTCTTGCAAAGATGAATTTACAATAAAGGAGCAGGAATTTACAATAAAGGAGCAGGGCCTCCCAGCTGGCAGGAGCTTTGTTCTGCTGTCCCTTGCTGCCTGCAGCCTTCCTTCCCGGACCTCCCCAGTTTCCCTACATCCCTTCTCCCCCTACTCCTGCCTGTCCCACCAACCTCAGCCCCAGTACCTGTGTCCAGGTCGATACTGAAGGCTGTGAGGCCGGTGCCGGCCTGGAGGAAGTACTGGATCTCCCCGTCCAAGCCGCTGTCATCGTCCTGGGCCATCACTTGCATCACCTGAGTTCCTGGGGGGCTGTTCTCCTGCACCTGGCCCTGGTACACGAAGGAGGCAAAGCGAGGAGGGTGCAGATTCTCGTTCACATCCAAGACTATCACCTCCATGTGGCACAGGGTCCTGCGGGTCAGGGGCCTCCCGCTGTCACTGACCCACAGGCTCAGGTTGTATCCGGCCCGCTTCTCAAAGTCCAGCTCTTTCTCCAGACTCAGCGCCCCCGTCATCAGGTCCACGCGGAAGGTTCCGTGGATGTCATCTGACAAGACATACTGCACTTCCCCTGCCGGGCCCAGGTCGGGATCAGAGGCATCCAGAAATGTCAAGATCGTCCCCGGAGGTAGGTCCTCCGGCACCTTCAGGCTGCTGAGTTCTGTGATGCACCGGGGAGGGTTATCATTGGCATCTTCTAATGTGATTATCAAGTCAGTGACAGAGAAGAGCTGGTGGCCCTTCTTGGGCTGATCCCTGGCCTCTACCTTGAGTACGTACTGAGGTTCTGCTTCCCGGTCCAGATGTCCTGTGACGACCAGTTCCCCGGTGAGAGGATGAAGGGAGAACTTCTCGGTGGGGCTCAGCAAGGTGTAGCGGACCCTGCTGTTGTCCTCCGAATCTCCATCTTTCGTTCTCAACTCCGCGATGGTGGTTCCCACCTCCGTGTCCTCAGAGAGAGTGAGCTGGTACCCGCCAGGAGGGAATCGGGGCGCGTTGTCATTCCAGTCTTTCACATTCACTGCCAGCAGCTTCCAGGAGGACTTCTGGGGGGTGCCCAGGTCATACACTGTTATATTGAGGAGGTAGAAACTGGTGGTTTCATAATCCAAGGGGGCGGCCACCGTGAGCAGCCCCGTCTCCAGCTCAATGTCAAAGCAGCCGTCCTCGCTGCCGTCGGCGATCACATAGACTAGCTTGCCGTTAAAGCCAGCGTCAGGGTCGGTGGCTGCCAGGCGGGCCAGGGAGGTGTGGACGGGGACGTGCTCGAGGACGTCAATGGCCTGAGGGAAGTGGTCTGCAAACCGGGGGGCATGGTGATTGATCTGATACGTGCTGAGTGACGTGAATTCCTCATCACTGGACTCCTGGTCCTGGAGTCCAACCGAGTGGAGGACAGTCTTGGTGAAATGAGTCAGTACCCCCGTTTTAGCGCAGGTGACAGGAGATGCAAGAAGAGGGTCCTTCACCACGGTGACGTTCAGTGTTGTGGGCGAGGCATAGTTCTGGCCATCCGAGGCTGTGATTTTCAGGGAATAGCTGGTGGGTTGACCAGTACTGAGATTTATGAAAGAGCGCTTGAGGGCTATCACCCCCGAGAAATGATTCAGACCGAAATACTCTAGTTCGTTGCCCGACACGATTTCGTATTTTAGGTTCTGGAGCTCATCCACATCTATGGCCGAGAAGGTCATCACTGACCTCCCTACTGGCCAGTCGTGGCGAATAGACACAGTGCAATTGACTTCCTCAAACATTGGCCGGTTGTCATTCAGATTCTTGAGCCTGAGAGAAACAGACACTTCCTTCTCCTGGCGAAACGGGGTTCCCCAGTCTGAGGCCCGCACTCGGAAGAGGTAAATTCTTCTCATGAGCTCGTAGTCCATGGGTTTGGAGGTGGAGATGACCCCCGAGAAAGGGTCAATAGAGAATGGCACAGCTTTGGGGGCAACGATGGAGTACGTGACGCATCCGTTCTCCCCGGGGTCCCCATCTGTGGCCGTGACAGTTAAAACGCTGGTGCCCGGAGGAATGTTCTCATCCAAGGTGCCGTCGTAGGAAGACCTGTTAAAGATGGGGGCGTGGTTGTTACAGTCCACGATGTCAACGATCACCACGGCGGAGGCCAGGCCCGGGGAGGTTCTAACGTGCAGCTGGTAGCGAGCGCGGTCACGGAAGTCCATGAGCTTCACAGTGGTGATCAGCCCAGTGCGCGCGTGAAGCCTAAACCCCACGCTCTCCGAGGATGGCTTTAGAACATACTGCAGCTTGGGAATGGCTGGCGTGACCCTCACCAGGACCACACGACTGCCAGGAGGGGAAAACTCACTGAGCCGCACTCTGTAGACAGGCTTCTCGAACCTGACAGAAGCCAGCGGAGAAGGTGGGAGGTGAAAGCCCCTGATCTGGGAATGGGAGGAAGGGCTGCCCCCACTCCTGGCCTGCAGGCTGAGGTTGAACCCATGAAGATATTCCAGCCAGTTGATGTCTTTGACCGACACCAAACTGAACTCATTGCTCCGGGCATACGACTTGATGCCTTTGAAATGCTTTCCGGGGTCACCACCAACCACCTCCAGCGAGTCCACTTCAGCCCCTGAGCCATTGGCATCTACCACCACCGTGGCATACGGGGTGTCTTCGCTACTGCCTGCTGGGGTCACCAGCACTGAGGTGATAGCCGGGGGCTTCTTGGTCGCAGGCTCCACGTGGACTGTGAGGGCAGCTAAGTTGCCAAACCCATTACCCTCAGAGATTTTCCGCATGCGGTCCACAGCCAGCACCTGAAGCTCATACTTTCCCCGCCAGGTGACATTGAGCTTCCCGGCTACGGTCACCACACCGCTGGTGGGGTGGATGGCAAAGAGCTCGGATCTTGTGTTAAAGGTGTAATAGAACTCGGCGTTCTGGCCCAGGTCAGCGTCGGTGGCGGTCACCTTACAGATGGGGCTCTTCAGTGGCATGTCCTCGGAGATGGTGACTCTGTAAGAAGGTGGGGAGAACAGGGGCTTCAGGTCGTTCTGGTCCAGGATGCGGACCGCCACGCGGGTCAGGGCTTCCAACTGCAGGGTCTTCTCTGTGGCTTGGATGATGAGGGTGTAGCTGTCTTGAACCTCCCTGTTGAGAAGCGCCGTGTTGCTGCTCTTTGTCCTGATTCTCAGGAAGCAGAAGTCCCCTACCACGTACTCCTCTGTCTTAAAGACGTTGACCACATCCCCCGAGATGATCCGGTAGCGCACTGCCCACTGCGGCTCGGCGAGGTACATGCCCATTTTCACAGTACTCTCCACATAGGTCTTGGGGGCAGAGTTCTCATAGATGGTGGCATTGTAAAGGGGGTGCGTAAAGCGCCAAGCCAAGGAGGGGTCAGTTCCTTCTAGAGGCTTCTCGCAGGTCACACAACAAAGTAACCACATGGCCAGACCCAGCAAGGCAGCGGTCATGGTGAAGAGGACCCCTGGCAAAATTTAGAGCAGGTGTGATTAGGGAAGAAATGGTTCCCACAGCTGTGGCTCTTAACTGGGGGCATGTTTGCTGTCTGGGGATACTTGGCAATGTCTGAAGACACTTTTGTCACTCCAGCTGCAGGAGTGGGTGTCTGGTAGGCAGAACTGGGGGCGCTGCTAAACTGCATTTCACAGGACACGAATGTCTGGCCCCAAACGTCAGCAGTGCTGACCGGCCTCTCTGCACCTGCTCTATGACCCGTCCTGCACAGATAGAGCCTGACTGGGGCTCATTCTGAACTCAGGAAATAGACCCTTTGCAAAGCCCTCTCCAAAGCAATTGGCTCCTATAGCACAGTGCTGGTGACTTACTCCTTTTATCTAAAAGCTCTCTGTAGCTACCCTGGGGCAGTAAATCAATCTCAATTTTTAGCCAGGAACCCAAGCTGATCAATATTCTCAGTCCTTCCCACAGAGGCCTCCATCAGGGGCGAGCTGTCACTGGATTGAGTCCACACAGATGGGAAAGCAGGTGGCTGGGGCCCAGGTTTGGCATCAGGCTGCCTGGTTCTCAGTCTGGGCTCCACCTAGGGCTAGGAGGTGCCTCTCAAGGGAACCTCCGTGGGTTTTGATTCACCTGTCAAATAAAGGTAAGAACATTACCCATCTCGCAGAGTTGTGAAAGTTAAAAGAACAGGAAATGGTGGTGCACATCTGTTAATTCCAGCAATCAGGAGGCTGAGGCAGGCAGATAACCATGAGTATGAGGCTGGCCTGGGCTCCATAGAGAGTTCAAAGCCAGCCTAGACTGCATAGCAAGACCCTGTCTCAAAGAAACCCAAAATTTTTTTTAAAAAAGTAAAAAGTAAAAAAAAATCAAAGAAAACGATGAAGATACAGGCACCTGCAGGGTGCCCGGTATACAGTAAGTTGCACTACTAAGCATTATTAGTAAAAGGTGAGGGAATAAAGCCGCTCTCCTTGGGTCGCAGGCTCATGTCCCCCTGTCCCCCTACCCATCCCTTGGGCTCCTGGACTCTTGGAGTGGTGAGGATGGAGCCCGCCCGCCTGCCCATTTCTCAGCATAGCCAGAGAGGGGAGAGAGCAGCGGGGTGGAGAAGAGACTCCCCAGGCCCAGCTCCCGCAGCGGTGGCCAGCGGAGAACTGGTCCTTGGAAACCAGTCCGGGCTGAACCAATCACCAGTGCATGATTTGCGGCTCTGACACTTTCTGCCATCCTCACTCTGGCCCCTGCCGTTTCCCGCCATGCACCTCCCTAGTTCTGCCTGGACCCCGAAGCTGAGGCTCCTGGGGCCGAGGCTGGCACACCCCCCACCCCCAGGCTCCAGGCTGGTGTCTGAGCCTCCTGGGAGCCTCCTTCCTAGGAACCTCAGGGCGCCTGCCAGGCCTGGGGAGCATTCCTGGACTAAACGGGCCTGACTTGTTTTTCCGGTTGCCTTGCTCTTCAAAGGCAAGGAAGAGGTTAAGCTTCCAGGGCAAAGAGAAACGGAGAAGATGGGCGCCATGTCCTCCCAGAATCCTGAGGGAACTGGGCCCGGGGCTCCAAGAGCCCCTGCTAGTGGCATCCGCAGGTGGGAGGCGGGAATGGAAAAGGCCTCCTAACTCAGCGACCCTGAAAATGCCCCATTCTGCAGCTTCCCCACCACCACCCAGGGTGCCCCAAGCCCGGTCACTTTGGAAAAGAGGGGACAGACTGGAGGCGGATGTTCACATTTGGGGTGCAAAACCCAGCATCTGAAAGAGCTGTTGCGTATTTCCCACCCTGCCTGTCCCGTGCCTCACCCCTGAACTAACCCTGCAGGCACAGGGAGCCAGCCCCAGGCAAATGCCACGCTCACCCTGCCCGACACTGCCCCAGGGAACAGAGGACCATTTGCTTTGGAAGTCAAGCCTGGGGGGTGGGGGACAAGGGGTCCTTACCCCAGTCCCGGGTGTGTGCTCCGTGGCGCAGAAAGCCAGGGGTGCATGCTGCCTGCCCTGCCTGCCGTGCACAAAGCTTCCTGTTCCCCAGGTCAGGGCCAGCGCGGGGCAGGTCCTGACAAGACACGCACGACTGGGCTGCACTGGCGCCAGGCGGAGGAGCAGAGCCAGGGAGCCGGGCCGTGAAGAGGAGCTGCAGTGCGGGAAGCAGGGCCAGGGTCTCCCTACAGGGGAGGAGGTGCAGAGCGAATGCACCTTTGGGCGGCCATGGAGGCTCCTGGCTAGGTGCAGGGTACAGGGGCTGAGCCACTGACCTGAATGTGACACTGTGTCCCCATGCTGGTCTCTGCACCTGGTCTGGGCCAATGGGGTGCAGAGGTGTGTTAGGCTCCTGTTCCAGCCTCCCAGGGTACAGCACCCAGGGCTGTACTCTTTTGTAACACCTTGTGAAAACAGAAATCTGTTCATATCTCTTGCTTGCTCAAAATTTCCCAGAGGCTTCCCATGAGGTTTAGGCTAAACCTAAGGCTCTTTATCATTTTCTAAAAGACCTGGCGCCACCTGTGGCTTCTCCTGCAATACCTCCCTGCACGCTCTCCATCGGTCACAGCACTGCCTGTGCAGTCTCCTTTCCCCTCGGCTCAGCAGGGAGCTGCCTCAGGGCCTTTGTACTTGCTCTCTACCCAAGTAGTGACTTAGCAAGGTCCCATTTCAAAATAAAAAATAAATACACACATAAGCAAACAGGCTGGGGGGTGTAGCTCAGTGTGAAGGGCTGGGGATCAATCTTCAGATGAGGGATGACATAATATGTTGGAAAGTTTTCATTAGCCACAGATTCGACAATTCAAGTAGGAGCCAGCTGCTGAAAGGGAACGGCTGGGTGAATTTTTAGCTCACCTGTTACCTTCCCGCCCGACCACCTTATCGCTTCAGTCCATTTTCTTTGTGGCATTTGTCACCACCACACATGTTCTTGTTTACCTAATAACTGTCACTGGCCGCCAGGCTCCAGGAAGATGAGAGCTGTGCGTGCTTTACTCCTGGTCCGATCCCCAGTGCTAAGGTCAGTGTCTGATACAACCCAGGTGCAGTAAATTCTAGTTGCAAAGGGGGAGCTTCTGGACTCAGGAGCTGGGATACAGAATGCAGATTCCAAGGGCCTGGAGAGGTCACCTCTCCACTTTTGAGACTGGAAAATGAAGTCCCACAGCAAGAAAGGGGACTCGGCTGACGTCACAGCCTGAGCGTGAGTCGCAGGCACTTTACTCCTGTGCTGGGGGGGGGGCTTGGTCACTCAGGGATCCCCTGCAGGGCTCCAGGCCCAGCGCCATCCCATTTGCTAGTTGTAGAACTCAGCTAAGTTACTCAGCTCTCTGGGCTGCTGTTCCTTTGTCTGGTAGGAAGGGCTATGAACAGCATTGCTCTCATGGGGTTTTCTGAACACCGTAAATAAAGTCACGCATATTAGGATGCTTGCCACAGTGCCCGGCACATGGGCAGCAGTGCTCTGCACAGATTAGTTCTTTTAAGTTTTTAACACTGAGGCAGAATCAATACTCTGGTCGGGGCAAGGGTGGGGTCCCCAGAACTCCCTGGAGAAGGTCCACCCTGTGCTCCGAGGAGCAGGAAGCTGCCAGGGTCTGGTCGGGTCCAAGCTTGCTGGCCCTGCTACGGGCTGCTCGGGCAGGCACTTGTTTGGAGCGCTCTGGCTCCCAGGCCCAGACAGAACTCTACCTGGAGGCGAAAGTGCACACGGTAAGGGAGCACAAGTCCGTTCCTGAGTGTGCACAGTAACTGGAGGCAGCGGGGCTGAGGGAGGGTCCACACACTAGACACTGAGTGGCCTTGGACAAACAGCTTTCCGTCTCTGACTTTCAGTTTCCTGCTTTCAGAACATCAGAGAACAAAGTCAGTACACGTAAGTGCTGAGCACAGAACCCTTACTTCCCACCAGCTGGCTGACACATGAGCGCTGGGTGTTTGGGTAATGGGAGCTACAGGCACGTTATGTCTTTCCGAGGACAGAACCCAAGGCCTTCACACCAAGCTACATCCCCAGCCCCTTTATTTACACATTTATTCATTTATTATTTTTAGGCAAGGTTTTGCCAAGTCACTAAGTTTCCTAGGATGGGTTCGAACTTGCAAACCTCCTGCCTCAGCCTCCCAAAGTGCTAGGATTATAGGAATGCACCACCACACCCAGTTCCCAGTCTGTTCTTGTTCAGGCTGATTCTCTGCAGCTCGGTGCCCCTAAACTTTGAGGATGCTGTGATTCAGTTTGTGCTACAGTTTGGCGCTCCCTGCCATCTTCTGCAAACCTTCACTCTGACATTCAGAAACTTGGAGATTACGACATCCACGTTTCTCTGCAGGTCACTGTGTTTGCACACAGCTGCATGGCACGGCGCTGAAAGATCTTCCCACCTTCCCCGTGTCAGCCACCTGGGGTGAGGCTGGTTCCCTGTTCTGGGGGATCCAGAGTGACAGCACCAGTGAAGGATGCTTTACTCTAGGTGCAAGTTTGTCCCTGCGGCGAGCTGAGCGGTTTCTAATGTCCCTTCCAAAACATATAGGTGTCATGCTTTGGCCCGTGCATGCCAAAATGTCTCTATTAAACTATAAATGAACTCTCAAAAGGCCAGAAAAGAGACCCCGGGCCACAGACCCTGGCCGCACACCTGTCAGTGCTCGCTTAGCGCAGTCAGACCCCTGCTGAGCTCTCAGGAGACCCGGATCTGGGGTCACCCATTCTCTGGGCAGCCTTGGTCTAGCAAGTCACCCACACCCTGCAGACCTCTTTCAAACTCATCTGCAAATGATGTGAATGGCTGTTGGGGGTTAAGGGCAGAAAGGGTTCAGTGATTCCAAACCCCTTTACTTCTGGGGCAGAATCTGTTTCCTAATGGAACATGTAGAAGACAAACTGGACACCTCTCTTTGAATGCAGAACAATTGTTTCTGCATTAGTTAAATGAGACTTATTTCCACGTACTGATATGTACAGGGCTGGCTATGCCATCTCCTTCTACCTTCAACTGGTTCTAAGCAATGTAAATAAGGCTGGCTGAGGTGCTGATACGCAACCCTTAGGACCAGCCAACAATTTCCTGTTTCCTCGCACCATGTTCCCTGCAAAATGGTTGAACCCAGCGAGATGGCAGACCCAAATAGCTCCAGGAATGACATCTCAGAACAAGAGGCTATGACTTTCCAGGGCACAAAAATTTATATATCAGAAACCGAAGCAACAGCCTCCTAAATTTATTCACATGCTATCCCAATCGAGTTAGGCAGATGCTCTTTCTGCA
Organism: Hydrochoerus hydrochaeris; assembly: GCA_004027455.1. Taxonomy (NCBI): domain Eukaryota; kingdom Metazoa; phylum Chordata; class Mammalia; order Rodentia; family Hydrochaeridae; genus Hydrochoerus; species Hydrochoerus hydrochaeris. Next base: position 13,048 of record PVLA01010222.1, read on the forward strand.
TACCCTTCTCCACGCACATTGTTGCTTTCCTCCTGGCCAACACGGCTCACCTTGCTCCCGTGATTCCTGCCATCTCACTGTCACTCATCCTCAAGTCACTCCCTTCTTCACGAGACAATACATTCTGAGAGGGGCCTTAATCAAGGCCTTTGTTCTGTGCACCCACACCTGGACCAGACTCAGGACCCCCTTGGCTGCCCATAACTGTGAATACATCTTGGTGTCTTTACTCTCACTGGGTTGCCCTGGAGTTGTAGATTGGAATGAACTCACTGGACTTCCAATGACATTTCTATGGGATTACAAACGTATCTTTCCAGATTGTGAGGGAGACTGAAAAAGGGAGTCACAATACTTGAATTACAATAGAACTGTGCTGGAAACCGTCTATAAACACACAGCAGGCGGAGGTGGTAGAAGCTGGGGTGAACTCGAGGTCCTACCCACTAGCTTGTGCTTCACCCCTGGGAAGTACAGGTTTAAAAACCAGCTGAAGGATCTCTGGGAGCCTCCAGATCAGCAGGCTGAGGCTCAGCTATCATTGCTCCTCAGGTGAGAACTTCTAAGTCACACAGCCCATGTGCTATGCCTGTGACCTGCTGCGAGCTGTATCTGTAATAGACCATGCGTGAGTTTCAGGCATTGTCAACCTCAGGAGTCTAGGCTCCATCCTGAATTCTAATCCTCCCATGACTTGGAACTTGAAGGACTTCAAAGCCAAAATAAACTTCCGCTAAGAATGCTCCTACGGACTGATTGTTTCTGACAAGGAAACCCCACCTCCTCCCTCCCAGAAGTACCATAGCACAGTAGCAGAGGACCTATCTTACCAGGCCCAACACCTTTCCTTTCCTCAGGTGCATCACGGATAATAATTAGCAATGTGCTTCTGGGAAGTGCAGTTGTCCTCTTATTCCCATTTCTCAGATAAGGAAAACTGAGGCTCCTATGGCATGACCAAGGCCACCTGGAAAGACTCTGGCTGCACTGAATAGCCAGCCTGCCTACTTGAACATGGGTGCTCTGTATTCCCAGGCAGCAGAAAAACTAAGAATATGAGGTATTTAAAAAAAAAAAAACTTTGGAGAGCCTTTTAGAAAAGAGCGAGCCTCTGATTTTCTTGCCTTGCATTGCAAAATATCCTCCCTTTCCCCCAAATTCAAATGTGAAATTACAAGGGCTTTAGATCCCATCAGTATATATTTTCCAACTCCCATCTCTACCCACTTTGTTCTGGGTGTTCAGTGCCAGACCTGGCTTTCAACATAAAATCCTAAATACTGTAGAGTCTGTTGCAAAAGCTTGAAGCGAGTGTGTATGTGTGCACATGCGCACGTGTGTAGATAACATTAGGAGGGCTTGTGCCTTTGAACCAGAATAAAAACTGTAAGTGCAAGATTAGTGACATTCCAGATATCTTCTAATCAAGAAGCCTTAGCCACTAAGATAATTTTTCTCCTTAGCAATAGGGAGTCTCAGAAGGTTTTAGAGGAGAAGCAGGACCAGAACAAGACCGTGTTTGGGAAGAAGATTCTGACATTAGACTCAAAGAGGGATTTTTCTCACTTAAGATTTTCTCTGGGGCTGACTAGGCTTGAACTCTAGCTCTACTGATTTAAGCCAAATGGAATTTACTGAGGCAGGGAGGCTTCCCTCACTTTCACAAAACTTGGACTCAATTCACCGCTTGGGTTATAGGCAGCCACTGTGGGTTCTCGTGCAATAAACGAAGCTCAAAGAGGTAGATATGGGAAGTAGAGGAGCCAGTGACTGAAGCCCATTGATGGACTGAGTGACCTTGGGTTTCAACTTACCTGTTGGTAAAATAGCTACTCCTCCCTCCCTCCCAGGCAGCAGGAAAGGCAAACAATATGACAAATGAGAGCCCCAGAAGGAAAGACGTAGAGTAACGCCCTACTGGGACCAGAAACCACTTTAAAAAAGGCAGTCTGACCCAGTAGTGGGACCATAAAAGCCAGTGGGAGGATCCCCCAAAGGCTACATAAAATACCCAGAGCCCTCGAAGGTCAAAACTTAATCATTTAAAGGAAGCCAAGGATTTCTAGGCACTCAGGTTTAGGAGAGGAACAAATACGAAGGTGAATGAATTCCATCAAAGCCATTGCTTCACTCTACATGTTAGAACATTCTAGAACAGAGAAAAAAAATGAGGGTCCTAGTTTTATGGGAGTCTAGGTTCACTATAACAGGTGATAAAAACTGATATGAAGGGAAATCCTGTGGAGCAAGGAACAGAGAGTTAACAGGGAAATGTTACTTGTCTTAAAGAGTAGCCTAGGAAGTGTTCTTTGACAAGGTGACGGACACATTAGCGGGAAGCTGAGCAGGACGAAGAAGAGTCACGCAGCTGTCCTGAGGAAGGCAGTTCTGGGCAGAAGAAAGGAACGGCAGAGGCCCTGCAGCAAGAGCAAGGAGCCATGTGACGACCTCGAGGGCGCAAGGGAAAGAGGACTTCTGTGTGACCAGACAGGCGGCCCAAGGCCTCGGGTCCCAGGGAAAGACTCCCCGTAAAATGGGATGCCACTGCAGGGGTCATGGGACGGCCACGTGGGCGCAGAAGGAGAGAGGGCCATGATGCTTGATGTGCTCTTCAAACCGTTCAGCAGTGCCCTGTTGATACACTGACTCCAGTGCATCCGTCCACCCCTAATATACTGTCTTGTTGTTTGATAGCTCATTAGTTGTTAACATAAAAACACTGGGCTTGGACCTGAACCCCTAATTACAGCCTGCCTTTCAGAAGCTGAAAGGCACAGCTTCTGTGCTCTCACAGGCCGCCAGTTGGCCGGAATGAAGTAGTGATTGCCTGTGTGGACCCCACAGATGTTCTGCCCGCTGTTTGTCCTTCCAGCCTGGGGTTGAGTTTCCGCCACCATCAGCAAGGTCAGTTTGCTAATAGGAGAGAAGCATGCTGGGAGCTACGTCCACGCTAACTGCAAAGAACACGGAGTCCAGGATGGCCACACCTTACCTCCCCAGAGCCTGTACACCATCAAACCCACCTGGCTATGTGAGCAGTTCGGGTTCCCTGATGTCTTGGTGCTCCCCAAGGCTCAGTGCAAACAAAAGACAGACCTGAAGTCTCCTCTACATGGATCCGTGAGCTTTGTACTGGGACTGAAAACTCCCCAGGCTAGAAGGGATCCAGGACTAGAGGACCTGGGTCAGCGGTAGCGTGGAATAATTCTGCAGAGTTACCAAATCTAGCCCCATTTTTGGGGGCGCACTTTAGAGGGATTTGGAAGATGAAAACCAGCTCTGGCTCAGCAGAACATTGACTGGTATTTACTAACGGGAAGATTTTGAGAAAGAGCAGGGCACAGTTTAGGATGCCCGGAGGAGAGGAGCTCTGTGACGGGTCAGGGCACATTGTGGATGGCAAGTAGGGACACTTGCTTCTTTCCTGCCAATAACTCTGAGTAGCCCCAGGACGTCAGGAGGTATGAGCACAGCGGGCTGTCCCCAAGGTTTGGGGGCAGGTCTTTGGGAGATAGGAAGGTTGTCCCCTGAAATCATGATAAACTCAAAAGAACTGGAAAACTGCTTTCAGGAAAAGCACAGAATAAAATGCAGAGGCCATGTTATGGTTTGTAACTAGATGTCTCCCCGAAGCCTCATGTGCTCATATGCAGGGCTTTGGGGAGATGATTGGATGGTGGGGGTGTGATACTCTCAGTGGGTTAGTCCACAGATGAGTTTATAGCTAAATGTGATGTTGGGAGGTGTCTTGGTTACTTTTCTCTCATTGCTGGGACAAAATACCCAACACCCAAAATGAAAGACGGAAAGCTCAGTTTGTGGAGGTTTCAGTCCATAATCAGCTGGTTCCAAGGCAGGGTGGCATGGCACAGGGGTAACACTTCAAGGCAGCAGCCAGCAAAAGCAGCCAGAACAGAAGCAGGCCTCTTTTCCTCCTTTATATGGTAAGCAAGCTATTCCTCATCCCTGCCCCTGCACAGGGTGGACATAGCACTCACACCACCTCTGTGCCCTCCTCTTGCACAGGCTGGGGATATTTACAAAACAGGGATCTTGGCTCCCTGCTGAGTCTCTTAGTTAAATTTCTAAACTTCTCAAATTGACACAGTGTATCAACTCTAACAGGAGGTGAGGTCCCTTGCTAGGAGGTGGGTCACTTGGGGGGCACAACCTGGAAGTATCCATCCTCCTCCCTCCAGCCTTGAGTCTCTCTGCTTCCTGCTGCCCTGCCATGGACTGTTTCTTCTCTGCAGTGCTGCCCTGCCTTGGAGCCAGCTGACTATGGACCGAAACCTCTACAAACTGGAAACTAAAATAAACCTTTGTTCCCTTAATTTGTAGAGTATTGGGTAATGTGTCCCAACAATGAGAAAGTAACTAAAATAGTCAGAACACCCCCACTGCATGGACCTCACTGAGCAGGGCACTTGTGGATCTTGTCTCTTTGACTCACTGGAACTCTTTGCACAAGGGGAAGTTCTGACATATAAACGAGTCTCCGTCTGGGTGATCTCGCATAACTTAACATCTAAGTATGTTTTTCTTCATCTTTAAAAAAAGATTCTTAAAACCATAGTGAGATACCCACTTAGATGACATATATCAAAAAGACAAGAGATAGTAAGTGTTGGTAAGAATGTAGAGAAATAGAAATCTTTGCATGTAGCTGCTGGGAATGTAAATCAGCACAGCCACTCAACTATGGAAAAACAGCATAGAGTTTCCTTTAAAACAACCATGTAATCCAGCAATTCCACTCAGCAATGTGTATGCCGGAAATGTATCCAGGGAAATGAATCTATCTGTTCAGGAGCTACCTGCAGTCCCATATATATTTCAGCATTATTCACAACAGCCCAGATATGGAAACCACTTGCCCTCCAATGGATGAGCGGATAAAGTACACACACAGTGGATACCACTCAGCAAGGAAGGAAACTGTTGTTTGTGACAACATGGTACATTACTCTAAGTGAAATACCCCAGGAACAGAAGCCAAGTATGGTATGATCTCACACACATGCAGGAACTTAAGAAGGAGCAGAGAGTACAGTAGTGGTTTGGATGGCTTGGTTTGAAAAAGCAGGAAAGAGTGGACACAAAATTTCAAACTGGAAGAATAAGTTCAGGAGATCCATTATACAACATAGTACACACTATAATTAATAGTGATTTACAGGCCTGAAAGTTCCTAGGAGGGATTTTACATGTTTACCACAAAGAAACGGTAAGTGTGTGAGTTAACGGATCTGTTAAATAGATTAAATTCCATAATGTACACATACATCAAAGTGTCGTATTACACTCCATAAATGTAACTGTGTGTTATTTATCGGTGTATGCAATATATGCAAATTTTATCGATTTTTAAAAAGAAATAAATTTTTCTAAGAAAATAGATGGAAACTGAACCCAGTCTGGTAATTGGACCTGATGGTTCATATCAAATATTTAGCACATGCATGGCACGCAGTGACTGCTAAATAAATACTGTCACTTGCTGTTTTAAAACTGTCATTAAGAGTATATTAATAAGCTGAAACTATGCCCCAGTCCTTATTACTATCTTCTTTTGCTTTCTGTGGCATCTCTGTGACATTTCCAGGTCTCTTTAGGCTACCATTTTTGTTTTTGTTTTTTAAAGAGAATAAAACACAGCAAAATAAAACAGAACAAAGCCAATCAAAACAAATCTGTGTAAGTGACACGGAACTTCAAAACAATAGGAAACCAACAGTGGTTATCATAATGCCTCGTGTTGTCTTCAAAATAGCTGCCAATACCCTCAGATATAGTAAAAATCAAACAAAACAGGACAGAATATAACCAATAAAAAACAAAATCATGAATGCAATAAAGGACTTCAAAACAAGACAAAAGTAAATCCAAAATATATGTTGTTATCTTTGAAATAGCTGCCCATGCCATCAGATCAAACAAAACAAAACAGAATAAAACCCAACCCAACAAAACAATGAAAAAGATACAGGACTGCAAAACAAGATAATAGGGAGTTAACAATGGCCGCCACCTTCAGAAGGAGAGCCCCCCTAGGTCCACACTGCGTGCTGTGATCTTCTGAATAGATCAGACCACCAGCCCTCGACCTGCAGAGTCAGTGAAACACCAAACACCACAAACATCAAATTGCCTTTCCCCTCAATAGCTATCATCACGGCCTGTATTTCCCGGTATCAGCCAGTTGCTTACGGGGGTGGGGTGGGATGGGGTGGGGGTGTTGGCTCTTCTCATTTCCCATTCCACACCAGAAGGGGCTGGGGTCTTGCTGTCCTCCCAGACAGGAGCCCACACATGGCACTGGCTCCCAGGAATGGCTTGCTTCTTGGTGACTTCTTGTTCTCTTTCCCTGCAGTCCATGAATGGTGCTGACTCACGGCACAAACCTGGGGTCTGGCCGTCCCCCCATGGCAGTGGCCAGCTCATGGCACTGGTTCAGGGCACCATATGCAGGGCTGGGGGTGTAGCTCCAGGTAGAGCACTTGCCTTGAATACAGGAGGCCCTGGATTCCATCCCACACCACACAAAAACAAATAAAAACTTTAAACATTTTATGTCTAATCTGTGCTTTGTGAAGGTAAATAACTGTGCAGAGAACGGAAGAGATTGCTCTAAATTACATCCATGTTGGTAGCAGAGATGAAACCAGAGTCCAGGCTCTGATCCAGGGCTCTTTGCATTCACTGCTCACCTGCAGCCCCTTCTCTGTGGGGGCTCCCTGGAACCCACAGTGCACATCCTCCTCCCATGTGCTAACAGGAGAGCATGGAAGGAACCCAGCTCCAGAGCCAGACCGGCCCTCCGTCCTTCCTCTGCTTGCCTGAGGCTCGTGGCTTAGCCTATTGGTGCCTCAGTTTCTCTCTTCTAAAATGGGGCCAGCAACACTTTCTTCACTGGAGGATTTAAGGGCACGATCCTGGAAAGCATTGGCCAGGGGCCAGGCAGGCAGAGAGTAGCTTGATGGATTGTCACATGACTGCTGCAGTAGGCGCTCCGAGAATGTGTGGAATGCAGGAATGCTCCTCTGTATGTGTGCTGGCCCTCACCCAAGCCAGGAGGAGCCAGGGAGCCCTTCGTGGGAGACCCTCCTCCTCCTCCTCTTCCTCCTCCTCCTCCTCCTCCACCACCACCACACACACACACACACACACACACACACACACGGATCTTGGGGACACTCCTCTCCTACCGGTGCTTTGTGACAAGGCTCAAGCAGCCACTTGAGCAACATGAAAGTAAGAAGCAGTGTGAACTTTGATCTCTTTCCGAGGGGAAAGAGGGGGCAGGAGGGGTTATGAGATGGTCAGGAGGAGGAAGACAGAAGGCAGAGAATGTCCTGGTCACCTTAAACAACAGAGATCTCCATATCTTTATTCTTCTGCCACCAACACTTTGGGCTGATTTCTCTGGGCCCCATTGATGTCATTGGCACAGTGGGGTCACTCAGCACAAGTCCCCTCGGTGTCCAGCACACAGGAAGCTGCCTGCCTAAGTGCCCTCAGGCCCTGTGGCCACACAAAGTACACGCTGCTCCTTTCTCTTGGCCCTGAGAAGTGACAGGGACAGAAGCTTCTCCTTGTTCCTGGTCCATGAGGACATCAGCTGTGTGTGGCAACACCTGGCCGGGTCTGTCTTTAAGCTGGACAGCCCTGGCTCATGTGAGCAAGCTGTCCTGCACTTGAGCCCTGCATTTGCTCAGGTTGTGTGTGACCCTAAGCAAATCTTGGGACCTTGGTCTTCTCATCCATAAACTAGAGAATGAATTCATCAGGCTGTGGTGAGGATCAAGACAAGGTGACATGCACCAACCACCCGGCACCATGCCCGGCACAGAGTCCTCACGAGGCTGCTGCTGTTATGAAGATGACAACTCAGGGAGTGGAGACCCTGTTCCTTGGCAGGGTGTCCTGGAGAAGGTCCCGGACAAACTCCTTCATCTCCTTAGGCCTTCACTGGTCCATTCATCGGGAAGTAGGACTAAACTATCCCTGCTGAAGCCTCCACTGAGCCGTCATCTAACAATGCCATGAAGACGGTGAGGTCTGAGAGGATAAAACACTCAGGGGTCCTGGTCACCACTGGCATTTAGTGAATATTTACTGTGCACTAGGTTCTTTGGTAAGCACTGGTCACAAATGGCCTCTCCAAGTGGGCAAACAGCAACCATGTAATTATCCTCATTTTGTCAGTGATATGAGACTCAGAGCAGTTACTAATGTTATGGTTGGAATCCAACATGTCCTTCCAAAGGCTCATTGTGTTGAAAGCTTGTCTGCCAGCTGAAGGGATTGGGGGGAAGTGATGGAATCATAATTAATCCCAGTTGGATGAGGCAGGTTACCAGGAGTATGGCTTTGTCCTCTTCCTTTTCCATTCTGTCTGTCTCTCTCACACACACACACACACACACACACACACATACCTTTCCACCATGCTGTTTCTGCACTGCCTCTTCCACAGGCTTAAAGCAGAGGAACTGACCATGGACTGAAACCTCTGGAACCATAAGCCAAAATAAATCCTTTCTCCCTGAAGGTGTTTATCTAGGTATTTGTTGCAGGAACAGAAAGCTAACACACCTAACTTCCAAAACAGCATGGCCAGGCAAGAATTCAAACTCAGATCATCCATGGGTTGGGAAGAACCACCAGGAAGCAGAGGCTATGTGACCCCACGCACACATCCACAAACAGATTCTCGGCAAAGGCTCCCATTCCAGGCCTCTCTCACTCCCATTCCCTTTAGCTCACCCAGCCCAGTCCTGCATCTGCCCTGTCTCCCGAGCCTAACAGCCTAGGACAGTAGTGGCAAACCCGTGGCACATGTGTTACTTGTTTTTCTTTTAAGATGAAAGATGTTAGAGTTGTTTTTGTTTGTTTAGTTCTGTTTTTATTTGTTTTCTAAACTAAAGCCTCAGCATTCAGGTTAAATTGCAGAGCTGGCACTTTGGATAAATGAGTTTCTAGGGTTGTAGTTTGGGTTCTTGGTCTCTAAAAGATTCACCGTCACTGACCCAGGACAAAGCTAAGCAGGTGGGCAGGTCACAGAAGGTGGGCAGTGGCCCTCCAGAAGTGGGACAAGACCAGGAATTCGGCTGGCTCAGTCCTGCTGCTGAGCTGAGCTGAGCTGGCTGTGCATGACTGCAGGGCCAGAGGCCCCAGAGGGTCAGAGGTGATTTGGAAGCAGCCCCTGGGTTTCACAATCAAACCCTCTGGGCCCTGCCTACACTGACTCCTCCTGTGTATGGTACGCAGCTCCGCCCCGCCATGGCAGCCCCAGAAGCCAACAGATGGCTGGGCCTCTGCTCTTGGGGGCAAAGATGGCCCTTGAGTGGAACCAGTTACTCCCACCACCTGGAATCCCCTCTGGGAATGGGGGCAGGGGCTGAAAAACAAACACTCCCAGCCCCACCCCACATCTACAGAATTAAAACTGCGGTGGAGCTCAAGAAGAAGAGATGCTGAACAAGTTCGCTGGGTGATTTTGGGATCCACTTTGGGATCTGCTGAATAAGGTAACTATCTCTTAGGAGCCTCCAGCCCTGCCCTGGGGAGAGAGGGGAGGGAGCCTTAGGGAAAGACTGCTATCTTCAAGGTTCTCCAAGATTCTCTCAAGATTCAGTGTGTTGAAAATCAAATCCTCACCCTCAAGCAGCAGTGACTCAATAGAACCGCCCAGGGCTTGAGCGAGGTCACATATTCCCCTGCAGGTGGCCCAGCAACCACTCTGGAGGACTCTTTGGCCACAGGGCAGGACAGATGCAGGTGTATCTTTAAAATCAACTGGAAAAGCAGGCGACAGCCCTGATTCCCATGTCCGCACTTCTGAGTCTGCAGGTGTCACCAGCCCTCAGCTTCTCAACCTCAGCTGTTGCTTGCCCTGAGCACAGGTCCGCCCTATCTCCCAGGCCGAGACCCAGCACCACGACCCAGGGTCTCCTTGCAATAGAAACGACCCTGAAAACAGAAGTCTTTCACCCTACGCACAGCCACAAGCACAAGCACGCATGACCTGACAAAAGTGTGCACATGTGTGCACCCAGGCATTCTTCACACAGCCGCGCACTGAGCACAACCCAAGAGCTCATCAAGAGCAGAATGCGTGTATAAGTTCCGGTGTGGTCAGAGAATGCAGTACGGTTCCCCAAGGAAACTGAACTACAGTACAGGTGAACCCCATGGCATTAGGTGGCAGGGGAGCTATACATAAAAGAGTGCATCCGGTGCAAGTCCGAGGACACGAAGCTCTAGACCAGGTGAAACGGATGCATGGGTTAGATTAGGACCGAGTGACCCTCGTGGAGTGAAGGTAGTTAGTGCTCTGAGGAGGACGCGGTGCCTGCGGTGGCATCGCATCCTGCTCCCTCGTCTCCGAGCTGGCTAGCTTCTGGGAATTGCATTGAGCTGCACCTTTTTGACTTGTGCAGCTTTTCTGAATGCATTTGATATTTCCCAGGAAAGCATTTTAAAACACTGGTAAGAGAGTTTAAAGAAGGTTAATTGCCCTTCCTTAGGGGACCACAAGGACCGGGTGAGCTCACTCCCTGGGTGCCCGTGTTGAGCCGAGCTCCAGTTTCTTGGGGTTTGCTCTGTGTTTCCTGTCCCCAGAGCAGTTTGGGGTTCATTTTCCTATTTAATCCCCTGGAGGAGCTGCGAGGGGAGTAAGGGGCATTTCTATGTTACCAATGGAACCACTGAGGCCAGACTGTGTCCGAGGTCCTGCTGCTCACTAGTGGTAGCTCATTTTGGACTCTCCTCTCTCCTATCTCTCCCCTCTCTCTTCTCTCCCTCTCTCCCTCTTTCCATGTGATTGCACCCCCAAGCCCAGCACTGCCCTGGCTCCTGATGGCTCTCCCCAGTGATCACAGTGCTGACCTCCACACCCAGCACTTGGGCAGCATCTCCCCTGGGAGTCTCAGATCGCTCAACTGCTAAGGTTGCACACAAAAACCTAAGGGTCAGCAAAGCCCAGTGGCTAGTAAGTATGGCACGTAGAGGGCAGATTGGAGTGTGGTCTGTGCTTCAAAAACCACAGGCTCTGGACAGGAGAGCAATGGTGCCCAGGCCCACCTGGGTGGCACCTGCAATCCGCCCCCTCACCCCCCAACATGTGAATGCAACTGCCCTTGGCTTCCTGTTTCGATATCATAGACTTAGCTAGGCCTGAGGAATTTGTGTTTTTTAATATCAGCCCCAGGCATTTGGGAAACTTGGCTAAATTAGGGTCTTATTGAAATACAATGGTGAGAAAAAGAGCAATTTAAAGGTAAAGTTTAATTTAGCAACTTCCAAACTGATTCACAGGACCTCTCTACTGAGCAGAGCTCTAATAGCCATGCACAGCCCTGAAAGAAGAGGCCGAGCCATGCTCAGAGGCAAGAAGGACTGGCCGCTGGGGACAGCTGAGTGACTCAGAGGGGCTGGGTCCGCATGACGCCTGGGGCCCTGGAGGCTTCCATGTCCGCCTTTCACTCTGGTTCCCAGTTCTTGTGTTAATTCACTTTACAGAAGTTCATCTGCTGGAATTTGCGGTTCATTCATTCTGCTTGTGAATGTTTACAAAGAGAATTAAAAGGTCATGCTGATCCTCTGTGCAACACCACTGCAAACCTTTACACAGAATGAAGAACATGCCAGGGACCCCAGAGTGTTCCTCTCCCCATGGCTTCCAAGAGTCTGAGGTTCTGGGAGTTGAATTTTACAAGACACTGTGGTTTTCTGAGTTGATTTCCCAAGACTTCAGAGCTGCCAGAAGTCTGACAGTGCTGCCACTCGGTGAGCGCTTAGTATGAGCTGCGGACACTGAATGCTCCACGCAGAATAACTTGCACCCCTCCAAAGTGACATCAGGTGTCCAGGGTCACTGAGCTGGAAAGCGGTCAGGCCACAGCAGGCGCTTGAGCCCCCTGGCTTCAGAGCTCCTGTACACGACCACAGCACATGCAGACACCAGGGCCTCTCAATTCTCCAGCTAAACTTCAAAGTGAAGTGTGCAAAATGACAGACTTTCCACCTGGAAGCCTTGAGTTCGTCAGGAGGACCAAGAAGGGGGATGCCGTGGGGACAGGTAGCAGCTTGAGACAGGGCACGTGAGCACACGCGGCCAGCACGCACACACACGCCAACATTACCCCACTGCTGGCATGTAGCATCCTGCCCCTCAGGAGCCCGGGCCAACTGCTGTGGGCACAGGAGCTGAAAAGAACAGGAGACTTCTCCGCAGGGCTCCCCGCCCCCAGAGGGAGGAGAGCTGCTGCTTTCCGGCCCTTCCTGTCTCAGGAACAGAAAAAGAAGGGGAGGGGAGGGATCTCCCCTGCAGATCCATGCTGGAAAACGTCCAGGCCCCCTCCTTTCCAGAGGAGATGGGTTTTGGAGGATAATCTGTGGGTGACCTCGGAGAGTTACCTACTGTCATCAGTCCAAGCATGCAGCGACAGCGAGATGGCTTCCCATCCAGCCTGACCCTCTCCTTAGGGTCACTCCCGGAGGCAGCCTCCGCCTCTGCCCTCTCCCATTTGATATGTCGAAGTCATTTCCCTGCAGGATAAAGTCCTTATGTTTTCAAGATAATTGTGGGAATATTTTCTAACGCAGTCATCTATGTGGGACACGCTTCAGAGGAGGGAAAGTTTACAGGGAAAGATTGGTGGAGGTATAGACGAAACCTAATTGTCGAATCTGGTGACGAGGGTCCTCCCCGTTACCTGGCTTTTGCATAGTCCATCATTTCCCAGGTAAGTTGCATTTTTACAAAAGAGCCCTGCCCGTCGTCCTGCACACAAGGCCTCCAATGACCCGCTCATCCCGCTCTCGGACCAGGTTCCAATGCTGTCTGCTGCTTTCTTGGCTTTTAACCCGTGTAACAGTACATAAGCCATTTTTTCTCTGGGAATCTGAAAATCAGTCTCTATCTTCCTCCCTTGCTACGCAGCACAACTCGACTTTGGTATCTTCCTGCCTCAGCCTACCAAGTGCTGGGATAACGGATATGTGCCACCATGCCCGGCTAGTAATCTTCTTTCCCTAACTCTCATTTACTCCCGCAGTGTCAGTTCCCTCACAAAGCCTTCGCTGCGGCTGTCACAGAGGTACCACGGTTCCTCTGATCCCTGTACCAGCCCGACTTTGCCTGTATTTTTCACTTTCCCCAAGCTATACAAGCACCCACGGTGGGTCTGTCTCCACCAATTGTGAATTTCGAGTAAAAACCGTGTGACTTAGAGGAAGTGGCTTCACTGATCTGTGTCTCTGTTTCTGCCACTGAGAATAACAACGACACAAAGAAACAGCAGAAGATGACGGGATTTCGAGGAGAGGACGGGCCAGCAGTGTGAACGTGGAGGGGCTCGGTCACCAAGAGCGCTCTCTGCACCTTTACAACCTGGCAGTCCCAGATGCTTGCCTGGCAGTGCTCACTGATCTAGGACATCACCACCAACCAGCCCTGCGCCTTCAGGCAGGGCATTCTAATTCCGCAGCTTCACCTGTAAAACAGGACCCCCAGGGGACTTCGAAGGCCAGTCCAGTTGGACAGTGAGAAATGTCTTTGACTTGGGGACAAAAGTGAAGGAGCCATGCATGTGTGTGTGTGCATGCATGCGTGTTCCTGGGTGCCGGGGAAGGGACCTGGGTCTCAGGCTCAGCTTCCCACTTGCTCTATGACCTCGGCCGAGTTACCAGCTCTGCCCGGCGAGGCCCGAGCCGCCATCTGTCTGGTCCGATGCCTCTCTAACGCTGCTTCCCTAAGCAGCGGTTCTCATCTGTGAAATCCTTAGGGCCGAGCAACATCATTCACTCAGCAGGTGCATAGTGGGCTTCCTTTATGTGCCACGCGCTGTGTTGGATGCAGCCACCACAGGGCCACAAGCAAGACAGACCTCGGCGCCTCCCTCAGTGGGAGAGACACCGTCCGACAGAACTCACATGGGTCATGAACGGTGGACTTGCAACCAGCCTTAGGAGAGAATGAGTTCAGAGAGGAAAATCATCCCAGGAGGAGAGAGACGGCCCAAGAATTGAGGGTCGCAAATGTAAGAAACGCAGCCCGGACGTCTCAAGCCCGACCTTGAACACATTACGCCATTTAACTCCCACAGCAGTTCTGAGGAAGGAACTGGGCCGAGGAGGTTGTGAGAGGGACTGGGGAGAGGGCACAGAGGGGACCGCGTGGGGCCAACTCATGGGCAGGTGTAGGGGGGCTGGGGCCTGCCCGTGCAAACACAGGCGTCCGTGTCCCTCTGAGTCCTTAGGGATTAGACCACTACAAGTCACAAAGCAGCAGGAAGTCCCACAGACCTCCATTCATTCTGCGTCTGCCTCCGTATTACAGAGGAGGAAACTGAGGCAGAGGGAGCACAGGGCACTTGCCATCTTGCTCCCTCAGGCCGGCCCACATCTGGAGTCCTCCTGCAAGGAGTCTGGCAGGTGCTCCACGCAGAGCCCTGAAGCCCACAGTGCCTCCTCCTGAGGTGGGGGACACTGAGCCCCTGGGCCCTTCCTCCACCCTCCCCTTACCCTTTAGAGCCCATCTTAACAGGCATGCAACACCTTTCCTGAGTGCTCGACGTGAGAAACTGCCCCACATCCTGTGAGTCAGACACACCATGAACCAACTCTCTTTCCGTGCTGCCGCATGGCTGGCTGTGAAAAGCCGAAGATTCCCAAAGACCATGCAAACTCATGGCCCAGGCCCCCAAATACAGGAAGCATTCGAAGAACTCAAGCCACAGTGACCATCGCCGGTGACATCCACAGAGGGCGCATTAACCTGACCATTGTCCACTCCTGCCTGCAAAGCGAGGCCGCAGGAGGAGCAGCGCTCAGCTCCTGAGTCTGTTTCTCTACCTGCCCCCTCTACCCCGAGCCCAGACATCAGCCCCTGACATGGCTGGGGACAGAGGTGGCTTCCAGAGCCCTCGGGAACCTCAGCGAGGCTCTGCTGTCCCCACACTGGGGCTAACAGCACTGTCCCCTAGGGCAGAGGGCTGAACTCTGGCCCTGAAGTCCTGCTCAGCTTCCCCTCCAGCTCTGCTGCCTGCAAAGATACCATCAGATTCCTGCTTCCCCACCCCCAGCCCGTCACAGCCACCTGAGGTGGCTCTGGGCCACAGCCTTTCTCAGCCCTCTGTGACTATGCATGTCCCCACTGTGGAGTCAGGAAAGCCGAGGATCTAATCCGGGACTTCTAAAGGACCGCAGGGAGCCCAGGCTGGCCAGGGGAGCCGGCTGTCCCTTGCTCAGCTCAGTGGTTGTGTCTGGGGTCCTGGGCCCCCTGGACGTACACAAGAAGCTGCCCCAGCACTTCCCCCTCAAACTGTGCAGGCAAATCTCCCCCAGACCTCCCTGGAGTTTTGTCCCCAAAAGCACAAGCAGATTTGACTCTCCCAGGGACGAGTGTCCGGCTTTCCACACGTGCAACATGACCTTCCTCCTCCCTGAGGTCAAAGTCCAAGTCTTGTCTACCCCTGAGCCCTAGCCCCTGGCTCCCAGGCTCAGGCTGGCTACATCTGCATGCCGAGGGGAGCCCGGCCCAGGTGCCCCACCTTGCCAGCTCCACGGCTGCCCCAGCTGCCCCCGCCAGCCAGCCAGGTCCCAGTTCCTTCTCCACCTCTCAGGAATACCCCAAGGCTGGTCAGCTCTGGAACCAGGCACAGAAATAGATTCACTTTGCAACCCCTGGCCTGGGCTTCTGTCCTGCAGGAGTTCTTACCTGGGCCCTTGGGCAGGGGAGGGTGCCCTGGAGCGGAGTGGGCGGCCAGGGTGGAGCTCGCAGCCCAGGCAGGCGCTGGGAGCTGCAGAGCTGCAGAGCAGCCGAGCAGGAAGGCGCTCAGCTCAGCGCAGCCCCAGCCCTAGAGCCTGCCCAGAAGTTGAAGTAGGTGTGTCCCAGCCAGGAGGAGGAGGAGGAGGAGGGGGAGGAGGGGGAGGGGAGGGGAGGAGGGGGAGGGGAGGAGGGAGAGGAGGAGGAGGGCGGTGGGAGAGCTCAGGCGGATCATCACTGCCTCCTGCCAGCTCCCTGGCGGGCGCACTGAGAGAAAGGGCAGAAGCCAACTGGTTTGTGGCCCAGAGCTCACGGTGGGGAATCGAGTCATGGAAAATGACAGCCTGAGGGAGCTGAGAATCGGACCCCTCTCCCCATCCCTTCTTCATTTCACGGAGGGGTAAACTGAGGCTGCAGGTAGGGAGTTACACCCAAGGTCATGCAGAGACAACCAGAAACTGGCACAGGCCCCCCGGGCCAGCAGTGTCCCTGCTCCTCCTCCACACCCAGACCTGACTCATGTCCTCCCCAGCTCCTGCTGCCCCTGGCCCTGGCCCTGGCCCTGGCCATGGTGTGACCACCCACCAGCTTTGCCACTGTGGGCAACTCCCTGAATCTGAACCTCAGTTTCCTCTTTTTACAAAAATCGCAGCCAGTGGGCCGGGGGTTTAGCTCAGTGGTACAAACACCTGCTTGGCAAGCACAAGGTCATGAGTTCAATTCCCGCTACAAAAAAAAAAAAAAAATAAATAACAGCCAATAATAGCTCTTTCCTTCCAGGCTGGTTATGGGGATGAAATAAAATAAAGGTGGATAAAAGGCATTTAGCTGACCAAGCCCCCCAAAAGAGAATTCTTACAATGATAAGGCGAAGTGACTTAACCTCTCTGAGCTCAGATTTCCTGCATAGATACAATGGGCCTAGCAAGAACCCCCACTTTGAGGAGAGACCTCGGTAAAGGACAGAGCATGGCACCCCACAACCCAGTGGGACAGGAGACATCTCGGCTTTGATAGGTTTTATGGGGGTGCCCCTCGCTCTGGTTCCCCCAGATGATTCATCCCCCTGCCCACCTTTTAATCACAGAACACCTCCAATGTCCATTTGTTTGTTTTGTACATTCATACACAGGGGACGGGAAGGGATATGAGAAATTCCTGCCTTGCAGAGCTAAAAACAAGTCCACAGCCCTCCTGTCGGGTTCCTCCCATGCACTCCGGTCTGGAAGCCCCTCTGCAGTGTTGCTTGTAAATGAGTATATCTCTAATTACAGGGCGCTTATTACCTCTCCCTGCAGTCAGTTTAAACACAGGAGTTTTACCTGGAATTCGATGGAGCAGCAGCCCTTGACCTTGGTAATGGGCCAGGATTCTTCAGCCCTCCATCAGGACTTATAAGCTCACGTGACCCAAGGCCAACGACTTCAATTTGCCAAATCTGTTCCCTCACTAATGAAATGTGGTCACAGACGTACAGAGTTCCCTCGGAATGGATCTGCCCTCCTTGCTGTGAGACGAAATTCATACCTGGAAGTGCCCTGACCCAACCCTGAGGAGGACCGCAGGCTGCGGTGGTGTGCTGTGCACTGCCCAGGGGGTCCCCGACAAGGAGGAGTCTCCCAGGCCCCCTCCTCAGGCCCTGGATGAAAGGCCTGGGGGTTACGGTGTGAGAGACCTGTGATCCTCGCTGGTGGAGATGTTGCCCTGGGCCATTATCCACTTGGCTGATTGCCACCCAAGGCTCCAGGTCTGGTGTAGTTAGGGATTAACCTGAGGACGAGGCCAGAGGGTGGCAAGGCCATCCCCAAAAGCCCTTTGACTAGTCATGTGCGGAGCGTCCTTCAGGGCCCCCACCCAGGCCCACGTGGGGCTCCAGCCTGTCCAGCGCAGGGACGAAGGCAGGAGGAGCACTGGGATGGATGCAGCACCCCGCAAGCTGCCAGCATCCATCCCTGCCCCCCTGCTCCCGGTCCCCGCTACTCTCCCGAGCCAGGCCAGGTCCCTCTCGCTGCTGGCCCCAGGACCATCCCTGGCTCTTCTAGTCTACCGTCTCTGTGCGCTGAGGAGACACACTCCTGACGGTGCCCAGCGCACTCGGAAACTCCTCACTCCTGAGCCCTACACCTAAATTCCCAAGCGCCTCAACTTCCCTCTCTTCCGGCTGAGAGGGTGTCGGTCCATCCCGGGACAGCGCCTGAGCCACCTGCCCTCTGCGCACCCTGACTGCGCCTGACCTGAGCAAGACGCAATCACAGCAGTAAGGGCTGGGTTTCCCACCAGGCCCTCGACTGCCCGGGTCTGCAGGACGAGCTCCGCCGCGTGGACCGGGTGCTTGATCGGGCTCCAGGCTTTGGATAAAGTGACTGAAGTTCAGAAAAGCTCTCGCTCCTGAGACGAAGCTGAGACGCCAGCCCTGCGCTGTCTGAACTCCGTAACTGCTGGGCAGCCCGGCCTGGGTCCTTTCTCTTCCCTGCAGCCCCTCGGCTCCGTGCGTGGCTCTCTCCGCCTGACTCCTGCTCCGCTCTGCTGACCTCTCCGGGGACAGGAGCAGGCCTCGGCGGCTTCTGCAGTGGTGTCTCTGAGAGCTTCAGAAATCCTGGTGCCCAGGCCCCACCCTAGACCCATGGCATCCCCGGGGGTGGCACCTGGACCTCCCTTCCTCCTAGCACAGGGGAGGCACGGAGGAGATTCGCCCTGGGTCCCCATCCTCTGCCTGGGCCTCCGGGTCCTCCCCTCAGTGAAGCAGGTGTTGGTCTCCGACCCACGGCGCCCGGCGCCCGGTGCTGAAGTTCTCAGAGGCTCTGCAGGGGTGTCAGAGGGTTGTAAAGAAAGACCCAGGGCTGGAGGGGGACTCGAGGGTTGGAGTCTTGCCTAGTGTGCTCCAGGCCATGACTTTGATCCCAGCACTGCAAAAAAAAGGAAGGAAGGAAGGGTGGGCAGCAGGAGCACAGATGAGGAGAGCCTGTCTCTTCTTCCCTCCCTTCCTTCCACCACCTCAGTTATTTTCTCCCAAGCAACACAGCCACATTCACCACATAGGCAGAGAGGTAAACTCTCAGCGGAGCAGGTTCAGGGTACCCGTCCAGCCTGGACGCACAGATAATATTATTTTAGTGCTTAACCAACGGGACCCCTCTGATTGCTCCTCGGGTAGGCTGAGGGCTCAGGCTCACGCAGGAGAAACCAGAGGCAGCGGGCACCGACACACTCACAGTGTTGGCTGACCAACCATCGAGTCCGTCCAGACCTGGGGGTTTCCCACAAGGCAAGTGACCGAGGGTGACTGTCATGGAGGGGGGGCCGCCTGACTGTGTGGCATGTGTTGCACGCGCAGGGCAGATGCCACCTGAGCTGCTCCAGGGTCAGCTGGAGACTCAGCCCCTTGAGGACCCCTGGCTGAGGGACTGGTCACCCCGAGGCAGTGTGTTCAGCGGATGTGAAATGCGAACTGTCCTTTCTGGGGCTGGGGACCCTCTGGAAACAAGTGAAGCCTGAAGACCTGCAAGGCCCGTCAGCAGGAGTGGGTGCGGAGGCCACTGCCGAGGGGGCAGGATGCCTTTAAGGAAGACGAAGTCTCGGGGCCCAGCCCACCTGGCAGGAGGAAGGAGAAGCAGAAGGTGGCAGGCAGGTGGGCTGTGGGGGCCGGGCGGGGATGCCAGCTCTGCCGCTGACAGATGGGACCCAGCAGGAGTGGGAAGGGCTGGCCCTGGCATTGCCTGGGGGGCCAGGAATGTAATCAAACACTCAGCAGACCTGCTGCTCACGGGCATCTGGGCACCGCCAGGGCTTCCAGCTCATCCTGACCCCCGGCCGGCACTTCTGACAGGCACTTCTGACAAGTACCCTCCCACGTTCCTCCTCCCCTGCCACGGCCTGCGTGTCTAGCATCATCGCCCGTTCTGCCCCACTGCAAAGCGACAGCAGCGGTAACTACAGCCGTCATAACCACCTGTCATAATCCACTAAGGACCAGCCCGCCTCAGCCACTTTTCTCTTTTTGTTTTTTGAGACAGGGTCTCGCTATGAAGTTCAGGCTGGCCTTGAACTCACTATGGAGCCCAGGCTGGCCTCGAACTTGTGGCAATTCTCCTGCCTCAGCCTCATGAGTGTTGGGATTGAAGGTGTGGGCCACCCCACCTGGCCCCTTTTAGTCACTTTTCTCATCACTGAGACACAACACCCGAGCCCCTCAACTTACAGAAAGAGGTTTATTTTGGCTCAGTTTAGGGCCATGGTTAGCAGGTTCAAGCGTAGAGAATGGCAAGGTGGAAGGGCCTGGGCCGAGGGCAATCTGCTCACATCAGGGCGGGCAGGAAGCAGAGCAAGCAGGAAGGAAACAGGGAGGGGATGGACCCTTTCAGGTGCCTCCCTCCTCCCCAAGACCCCTCCTCACAGATCAGCTGTCCCGTTCCAGGACCCAGTCATCTCCAGGCACGGGAGGCATCTGGGGGACACTCTGGACTGAAACCGTAACCCAGACCACACATTTCTTTAGTCTTCAGATCGCTCCCCCAGGGAGGCACCCTTACCACCACTCTGGTTCAGCAGAGAAAAGAACCGAGGTGCAGAGAGGTTTGAGTTACTGGCTAAGATCCCCGTACACGCAACCAGCAGAGCCAGAGTTTGAGCGAGTCCAAAGCCCATGTTCTGAACCATGGTTTCATTACTCCTCAGCCAAATCACAGGGCTTGGATGCATGGACATGTCACCTGCATTTTTAAAAAGGCCCCTATTCGGATTTAGCTCTCAAATACCCCGTAAAAGGCTCATGGGTTCAGAGGCGGAGCTGAGAGAAGGTGACTGGATCATTGGGTCATAATACACTTCAGTGGAGCTGGGTGTGGGGCACATACCTGTAATTCCAGTACTCAGGAGGCTGAGGCAGGAGGATTGCTGTGAGTTCAAGGGCAGCCTAGAGAGGGGACAGCCTAGAGAGACCTTGTCCCCCCAAAAAAACAAAACAGGAGGTGGGGCCTGGTGGCTAGTGAGTCACGGGGGCATGACCTGGAAGGATGTAGTCTTGTCCAGGCCCCTTCCTCTCTTTCACCGGCTCCGTCTTTGCTTCTGCTTCCAGGTTGCTATGGAGTAAGCAGTTTTCCTCTGCCATTTCCTTCTCCCATGACCTTTCTGCCTCGGAGCCAGTCCACCATGGCCTGAAGCCTCTGAACTGAGCCCAGATAAACCTTTTCCACCTTTAAGTTGTATACATCAGAGATTTGTGTCCAAGTACTAGAAAGGTGACTCCTAAAACCCCATACTTATTTCAACGCTCTGCAGTCTCTGTCTAGCGAATCTCTGTAACTTTTACTAAATAGTTCCACATTTTCTTTTTATGCTGGACCCTAGTTCTGCAAATCAGCCAATACACTGCCTCGCAGACATGGTCTGGCGCCCTTTGTTTGCACGTTGCCTGTGCTGGGTCTCTTCCCTGAACTGCCATCCCACCAGCTCCTCACATGGGCACTGGCTCAGGGCTAGGCCTGGACGTCCCCACCAGCCACTCCCAAGTCTGCTGGACGATTCTGTGCCCCCCTGGGGCCCAGATTCCCTACGCTGGTCTCAGGGGCCAAGGCGGGACGCTGCCACGCAATCTCATCACCTTGGCTGTGCGGCTCAGCGCTGACCCAGAATAAGCTGGATGGACCTGGACACCCAGCCGGCTCTGCCATCTCTGAGACACCTGAGATGCAACTTCTGTGAGTAGCAGTTTCCTCATCCGTCAAGTGGAAGAAACAACGGTTCTTATCTTGCAAGAGGTATCGTGAGGATTAATCAGGTGATGGATCAGTAAAACACTAAACATGCAGGCAGCAAAAAAGAAAGAAAGAAAAGAAAAGACAAGACAAGAGCAGGCAGGCAGGCAGCACTCAGGTGTCTAATCCACCTGTGGATTTCCCGTGGCTCCTTGCACAATGCTAGAGAAATGCCACAGGTAGAGAGGATTTGTAGATGGGAGCCTGCTCTGGAAGTGCCAAGATGCCACCCATGGGACACTGTTTTACTGAGGAAGATACCAAGGACCATCAAGGCTCCCGGGCTGTCTGGGGGCCCTGCTGCCCTCCCTCACTTGCCTGGGCCTGCCTGTCACCTCCTGGCAGCAGGGACAGAGGCTGGGTCTCCCAGGGAGGAAGGGCTACTTCCTAACTGGGTACCTGCACGCTCCTCGCGGACCAGCCTCAGGGGCCAACTGCTCCGAGTGGGCCAATGCCAGGAAGGGGAGGCCACAGACAGGGCAGCAAGAAGTCAGAGAGACAGGCAACGCTTGTCTCGCCTCTGCCCCCTTCTCACCCCGCTGCCGTCACTGAACCTGCTCTCCAAAGGCTGCTCTTGGCCTGACTGAGGCTGCACGGCCTCCACCCCTCACACTCTGACTCTCAGTTTTCCACAACACCACCCTCTCTCTCTGCTTTCCTTAGCAAGTTTCTTTCTCCTCTCAGTCTCCATGAGAAAGAGCACTGTCCTAGGTTCAAATGTCCTGGGATCAGGTTCTTTCTCAATCCCCACCAAGCTGTGTGTTCTTAGGCCAGTTCCTTACCCTCTCTGATCCTCAAATTCTTCTTCTGAACAATGAAGGGTCACAGATCATCTCCATAGAAACACCAAGCACTGTGCTAAAACACAGATTCTGGATCCACCAACCCGACCAAATACATGGAAAAAAATTAGAGAAATGTTCAATTTATATACACTCACTAGATATCACCCTCCTACACCATGCAGGTTGGCTTGGTCCATCAGGAGTGAGAGGAGAGCACAACAGGAGCTGGGCCCCTGGATGCTGACTGCTCAGAAATTCACTAGGATGGACGCAGTCCCTGAGCACAGCTGGGATCCCCACCGGGGGGCCGCTCCCCGGCCAACCCTGCTCACCCCGACTCAACCCAGGGAGCAAGGGCTGACTCGGGCTCTCCCTGGCTAGGGTGGGTCTGCCTGGTTTACTCGGTGAGGCAGCCCCTGGGGACCTTCAAGCCCACACCATCCAGCACAGTGGGGGACTCAGGAACCAGCTGGGTCCTCACAACGACTTTCCCTTTGCTGTCACCAAGACTCTGTTAACAGCTCTGGACCTCCCACTCCTCGTCTGTAAAGTAAGGTCACGATCCCTAACCTCTACGCGTAGTGAGAGAACCTAGCGAGCACGTTTATGCAAGGTTTGTTGAATGAATGAAAGTTGTACAATTCTTTCCAACTCCTAAGGGCTGTGAATTCGGGCCTACTAGCTGGGACAGAATGCTTACCATGGACATAGCACTCAACCAGGAACTGATAGGGAACAGAGACCCTGGGGCAGACATGGGCCGTGCCCTCAGGGTACACTTTGGTTGACAGTCCAGCCATATTCCCTGGGCAGGAGTGGAGCCAAGTTGTGTCAGTCATAGGAGGACAAAGTGGTTTCAAACTTAAAGGTTACCCAAAAGCTCCTGCTGCTGGGCGGTGGTGCTACTGAGAGGTGTGGAATCTTTAAGAGGTGGGGCCTAGAGGGAGGGAGTGAGGTCACTGGGCCTGGCCTTAAAGGGGATTTGAGAGCCCGGCCTTTCCTGTCTCTGTCTCCTTCCCACCTGCCATGAGGTGGGATCCACCACGTTCTCCCTGCCCTGATGTACCCCTTGCCACAGACCAGAAACAGCAGAGCCAACTGTCCATGGACTGAAACCCCAAAACCATGAGCCAACATTAACCTTTCCTTAAGCCAGTTTTCCCAGGCATTTTGGCATAGCAGCAGAAAACTGAGCAACACAAAGGACCAGGGATCCCCTTACATCATCAGTCAGGGCGGACTGCAAACAAAGAAAGCTCACAGGTACCTTTAAAGCTTACTGAGAAGAAAGCAGCACTTAGACGTATTCTGGTGACTTGTTTAAATTCCAGGGATAGCGAAAAACTTTTCCACGTACCCACGCAGAGAAAGCAGGTTACCTATAAAGAGGCAAAAAGTCAGACTGACCTCAACTGTTTCTCTTGCAATTCTAAATGCCGGAAGACAATGGAACAGCATCCACAGAGATGCAAGAGAAAACAATTCTGAATTATACACCCTGCCAACTTAGCACTTGGGTATGAAGGCAACTGGAAGTCATTCTCAGACTCCAAGGGCTCAAGAAAGTGTACCGACCAACAAGCTCCTCTCTGAAAATTTTGCTGAATGATTTACTGAAGCCAACAGAAAGTTTACGAAGAGTAGGGAGGTAATCGCATGGAAGATCTGATGGTTAAAACTAGTTAAGACGCATAAAGTCTAAAATTGTTACTTACAGGGTAATAAACCTAAATGCAGAATAAATTTGTAAGCTAGATCTAAAATTTTCAGCTTATGTGGTTAAACTGCCAGCGTGCATGCCAAACGTTCAGTGGGTCTGGCAATTAAATACTGCTTTGTTTGTATCACACAATACAAAGATGCATGTGAGGCCAAATGTATATTACATAAAAGGACAAATACAATGGAGACATTCTAAATGTTAACCCGAAAATGGTGCAGTTTTATTTCCTTTAAAAAAATAAGCCTAGCAAGTTCATAATATTAATTCTGATAATATATGGAGAAAATTTCCTAAGTACTGGTTGGAGAGGGTTGCATATATTTGAAATACTGATTGGGAAAACTAGTAATTACTGCATCAGATGATAGTTTGTATAAGTCAATTTGTCATGCAGTGGTAGCCAAAAATAGATTATGTGTATTTCAAGCTTCTGGAGTTGAAAACTAATGAGAAAACAAGAAAAAGTAGCAAAACTAAAATACAAAAGAGAATTATTAAAATTTGCATAGAAGATATTGACAGAGATAAAGGTGAATTATATTCATAAGTGGTTAAATTCACAATTAATAAGATCTAAATTGAGTTTAAAAATCCATCTCTGCCGGGCATGGTGGTGCACTCCTGTAATCCCAGCACTTGGGAGGCCGAGACAGGAGGATCCTCATGAATTCTAGGCCAATATGGGCTACAAAGTAAGCTCAAGGCCAGCCTGAAAGGCAGAGCAAGACCCTGTCTCAGACCAAAAAAAAAAAAAAAAGATCATCTCAGACCCGAGTTACTTGCATTTGAATAAAACAAAGCTTAAAAGTGTTTAAAGGTAATAGAAACTCTTAGGTCACAGAAATGGAGAATAACATTTTTAGTAGGCAGAAATAAGGATATTAAAAGAAATTTCACATTTAAGAGACTATGTGGCATTTATATGTGAGATTTTTATTCAATGTCTTGATACGGATGTTAGTTTTACATATATATATATATATATATATATATATATATATATATATTTAAGTGATTTAGGGCCAGAGATTTAACTCAGTGGTGCAGCACCTGCTTGGCAAGCATGAGGTCCTGAGTTTGATAAGGACAATAACTAAATAAATAAAATTAGTGATTTTATACAATTAAGACTCACTGAGTAATCCTTCAAATAAGGCAGATACATGTAACAACAACAACCAAAGCAAGCAGTCAGGGAAGGAGGGGGTCAGGACAGAGGTGAGCAGAGCCTGTGGTCACAGAGGCTAAGGGTCCAGCAAAGGGGGCACAGAGGGTACTGGGCAAGGTCTGCAGTTAAGTTGTCAGGGAAATGAGGGAGGTAGAGACGGCAGGCTCTGAAAACTACAGCCCAAACTAAACAGACAGCTTGCAATGGAGATCAAGGCATCACAGATGAACACACAGAAGTAGATGCATGTATTAAATAAAGGGAAAAAATAGAACGAGTTGCTGAAAGTTAGCAGGGCATGGATGGGTGGATAGAGGTAAGTGAGCGGGCAGGGACTTGTCAGTTTCTTCTAGGAGCACTGGCTCTAAGTCAGGTGTCCTAGTTTAAGCTGGGGGCTCTCTGCTTTCTGAGCCTCACCAGCCTCATGATTATGTGGGGTTTGGCTGGAAAATAAGCTCAGCCAGTTGCTGTTCTTCAGTCAGATGCCACATGCTTATGAAAAAGAAAGTCTGACGTTGATACTCTCACGCTGCCAGCTGCCAGCTATCAAATTATCCCACTCCCAACATGGTGACTTCCAACATGGCAGCATGGCGGGCATCTCCATCTGGCTCAGATGCTACAGTGACATTTCAAATGACCTTGAACTCATTATGATCTCATTATCATAATTAAAACCGCATATCCACTGGTACCATGACAGAGCCAACTACTCTGGGCACCAACCAGTGAAGGAACAAGGTGTGTACTGACTCTTAGGGACCCCCCTTCCCTGCGAAAACCCTGACGACAGCATGGATCTGACACCCTTTGAACCCAGCCCTAGTGAACCCCCAGCCCCTTCCCCATGCACTCCCCACGGAATAAGACATCCTGCCCAATCCTAGAACTGGGTGGGGTTGCGGGTATTTGTGGACCGTATTCAGCAGGAAGAAAACTTGCGGATTTGTTACCATGGCCACCCAGGGAATCAGGAGAATCAAACAGCAGGTGGGTGAGAGCTCTGCATAAAGCTGCCTGCAATGGTCAGACAGTGATCACAAACTTCTTGGTCCTCCACGGATATAACAAGAGACACAAGAGACTGAAAGCTAGTGCATGAAGAGTGGTTGATAAGGAAGAAGACTGAGGGGTTGGAATTTATTTTACTCAACAATAGTCTTATTCCATGGAATAACGATTGAGAAAATGGGGGCAGGGGAGTGGGGGGCTCCTAAGGTCTTGGAGGGCTACTGTAGTTTACTCACTGTGTCGCACCATGCAAAACGGGCCACCAAGCCCCAAGACCACGCCTTCTGACAGTGAAACACGGCTTTGGCTTCTGTCTTCAGAATCACTGTGACAGATAGCTTCTAGACTAGTCACCCTCGGGGCCACCCAGATGCTCGCTGACAAAGCAGATTCTGGGGTTCCTCCTCTGTGTCTAAATCAGGCTATTTTGATGTCCTCAGATTGAAGTTAACCTGCCTGTCGTCTTGTGCATAAGAATTGTTCAATAAATACATTTGTTGTGCAGATTTTCCTGGCCTGCATTCACTGGTTGGTGCCTGGCAGGGTCCACGCTTGAATTCAGCTCTCCTGTGCCAGTTCCAGAGCCCTTGCCAAAGGCTCCTGCCCAGAGGCAAAATCATACCCCAAATGACCTCGCCACAGCCCCAGGCCCCAAGATTTCAGATTCCTCAGCAGCTGGCAGACTCAGGTCGCTCAAATTGCCTGAAGATTTCTAGCTAAGCCCTCAGGCTTTCATCGGGCTGCAGCAGAGATCTTTCCAGAACCCAGGGAGGAGGGAGGCCTTGCAGAGAGAAGGAATTCTCCTCACTGGGCCTACTTGGCTGCTGCCCTGGCGGGGGCCACACTAATACCTTGCTGACGTCCAGGCACAGAGCTACGGGGGTCATGAGGGTCATGCAGAGCTGCTCATTACCTGCAGAAACCCTGCTTACTGCTTCCTGGCATCACCTGTGGTGCTTTACAGAGTATTGTTACCTGAGCTCATGCCCAGCATTCTAGGTTAATTGGGGTATGGTGTGAGCTTGGGCTAGGATCATTAAACTCCCTTGTGAGGCCACCGTGGAGCTGGGGTGAGGAGGCGCTGCTCAGGGGAACCCCTTATCTAGGGCTTCTCTCGCTGCAGCGCTAAGCATCGAAACCCCATCTGGCTGAGAGAGAAAATGAGATTAGGGATGGGATACAGCGGCAGAGCATTTGCTTAGCAGGTGCGAGGCCCTGGGTTTGATCCTGAGTTTTGCAGAAGAAGCAAGAAAAGAAACAGCTTTTGGCAGCACGCTCGGAAACACATGTGGTATGAGGTGCTCCTTGCCCAGCTTCAGCAAAGGAGAATTCAGGGCTGAGCTGTGGGCGACACCGAGCAAGGGCACAGGGCTCGTGGGGACGGCAGAGCCCGGAATGGTTTGTAGTCTGCTTGGGCCGTCACCACCAGAGCTGCTTCCTGCCCTGCACACCTGTAATTCTTGCATTTGGAGGCTGAGGCAGGAGGATCAAAGTTAGCCTGCACTGCATAATGAAAGAAAGAGAAAAAAGTATTAATTTCCCAAAATAAAAATTCAGAAACATTCACAGAATAATCTGGGCTTCTATTGAAATGTTGAGTGACCTGTGAAATGGGCTTGCAGGCAGCAAAGAGCTGAGTTCAGAAGCTGCTGGTCTCATAGGGGACACGGGTGTTCAGGGATACACCTGGCCTGCCCCCCTGTCCCATGACTCACTGGGCTTCTGTGGGTGGCTACGTGTCTGACCCTTTGGGTTACCTGTGACGCAGAGCTCCACTGCTCCCCTCTGAGCTCTTTTCTGGCTTCCAGGAAGCCTCTCACACCAGCGACACCTTCTCTCCTTACCCTTCTACCCCAGGGACCAGCAAACTGCAGCCACAGGCCAAATCCAGCCCACCATCCCTCTTCTCTGTAGAACTGCAAGATAAGAATGAGATCTGACATTTTTAAATGGTTGGAAAAATTTTAAAGATAGATGTTGTGGTGCTGGGGGTGGAACCCAGGGCCTCAGGCCTCATGCATGCCAGGCAAACACTCTATCACTTAGCCCCTTCCCCGGCTCTTTTTAAAATTTCATTTTGAGGTAGGGTCCTGGTAAGTGCCCAGGTTGACCTCGAACTTGCAACCCTCCTGCCTCAGACTCTCAAGTAACTGAGATTACAAGGCATGCCCCATAGTGCCTGGCAAAGTGTAATATTTGTAGTACGTGAAAATGATATGAAATTCAAATTTCAGTGTCTGCATAAAGTTTTATCAACACAGTCATACTTGTTCACTTGTTCACATGTTTATTATTCATGGTATACCATCAGATTTGAGTAGTTGTTACAGAGACAGTCAGCTGGAAATATTTACTGTGTGGTTCTTCACAGAAAAAGTGTTCTGACCTCTGCCCTCACTCTCCATTCCCAGCACTGTTGTGTTTTATCTTCCCACGCCCCTGCTGTCTGGGTGGTATAATACTGTGCCCTGTCCTTGGCTCTTTAACAGGATTATGTCAGAGGCCTGCTTTGTATCATTAAGGTGTGGCAGGGTGTTCTCTGCCTTAGAGGTAGGGGGTGAAGGAGATTGAAGGAACAGAAGAACCTTGGTTTCTAACCTTTGGAAATGGATTTGGAAGACTTGGATGAGGGTGTCTACACTCAAATGCCAAAGGAGAGAAAGATTTCCTCTAATTGCCCCTGCATATAGGAACTCCTGAGCCCTCAATCAGTAGACCTGGAAGAAGAGTCAAGAGAGATTTTGATACATTCATGCACCCATCCACCCATCCACCCATCCATTCACCCACCCAGCCACCCATCCACCCATCCACCCATCCATTCACCCACCAATTGACTTACTTCATCTATCCATCCGCCTCCATCCATCCACCCACCCATCTACTCAGTCTTCCCTTCACTCTATCCCTGTGTTTAGCACTGTGCTAGGCCGGCCTGGGGATTAAGATGTGTTCTCTATTCCCAAGGAATACATATGTTAATGGGCAAGAGAGATGTCAAAAGAAAGAGCTACATTTCAGCATTAACATCATTATATGGAGAACCAAGTATGCACCTGAAAAAGATATTAACTCTAATTCTTTAATTTTGCAGTTGAAAGAAAAGAAAATGAAGTTAACCAGAAAGGATAAGAAACTTGCGTGCACTGCAAGTTTAGCAACAGAGCTGGAAATAGAATCCTTTCTCAATTCCCATTTCTTTACAGCCTACCCTCCTGTTCCTTCCTTCACTCACTCATCAACAATTATCAAACCCCTACCAGATGCCAAGTGCTGATCTAGGAACTGGGCATAGGATCATGACCAAGACAGACACACTTGCTGCCTATCAGAGCAGTCTCTGCGGGGAGGAGATGGAAAACAAACACAGTGGGACATGAAGCAACTTAACGCCTTAAGGGACCCACACGCTCAGAGGAAAACGAAGCAGAGAAAGGGCTGGGGCAGCTCAGGATTGCTTTAGCGGGCCAGTCAGGTGTCATCTGTTGGAAATTCGGTCTCCAAGGTCATGTGTCGGTGCTGTGTGGGAGTCAGGGCTTTTGGGAGGTAACTGGGTGGAGTAGATTAATCTGTCCCTAGGGTCTTGGATTCACCGATTTATCAAGGCGTAGCTTTGTTATAAGAACTAGCTGTCTGGCACGCCTGTCCACTCTACCACGTCGCATGCCGCAAAGTGGCCCTCGGCAGATTCAAGCAGATGCTGGCATCAGTACTTTTGGACTTCTCACCCTCCAGAACCTTGAGCCAAGGAAGCTTCTACTCTTCATAAATCACCCAGTCTCGGGTATTGTGTTACGACAGCAGGACATAAAGTGAGACACTGGCGAGGCCACTCATGCAGGTGACCCTGAGAGGTGAGGAGCCGGCCCCCAGAGAGCAGAGAGGAAACAAGCCACCGAGAAGGCAGAGCCTCCTCCTATGCCACCTCCGTGCTGAGCAGAGGGAACCGCAAACCAGACAGGGGCCTGGCATCGTTTAGCTCAGGTTTCTGTCCTGCTTTGTGGCCTATTCGGTGTCAGCCACTCCCCTAAATAGAAGCCCCTCTGGAGGAGGAGGAGGCAGGCAGGTGGATGTGTGCACCCTTGACCTCTGAGGTCCCCACAGACCCTGGGGACCTGTGGAGGGCCAGGGGTGGGAGAAGATGGAGAGGGGAGAGGGGATTATCTCCACGCACAACTGAAAGTAAATGAGATTCCGCAGAGTGCCAGTCGGTTACCCAAAGTACACCGCCTCCCCCAGGCAGCCCTAATTGCGCCATTAACTCATTATAGGCTTATCCTGGGGAGGAGAGTTGGGGGGGTACAGCCTAGGGGTTCTGGCAGCCACACAATCTCCTCTGAGGCAGCACAGGGACCTGGGGGACCCACCCGAGGCAGGAACAGTCAGGCTGGGAGTCAGGGAGTCAGAGTGACTGTGTGACCTGGGTGAGACACCCCGACCCGTGCAATACGAGAGGGAGAAGAGGCTCAGAACTGCGAAGTCAAACTGTGTCTAGGGAGGGGCCTCGGGGCTGCTTCGGGGGAGGCAGCAGCATGAGGTACACAGGACCACAGAATGGGTCTTGACTCTTCGACCAGCATGGCTCCACTCGGATCTCTCCCCATCCTAGGCCTCGCAGGAAGCCTACGTGTGCAAGGGCAGTGAGAGGGAAGCCCCAGGCCACCCACGTCACCCATGTTGCCGGTGGATTACCCACACGGACACAGATGCACTTCCAGCAAGGAGCCTTCGTGGTATCTGCGTCTCCCGCTTTTGCTTTGCAGGTGAAAACCAAACCCTGGGCAGGGCAGTTCAATCACCTGCCCTGCGTCAGAGCTGGAGGCAAGTGCTTGCAGTGGGGCTCTGATCGTCCACTCCACCAGCCTTTGATGAAGGCACAGAGGTTCTATATTGAAGGGACAGCCTCATGAGGGCCCCGAGAGGAGCTGACACTGTGGACTCCTCCGCACCTTGAGACTTACTGCAGGCTGTGACACACAGGTGACACTCACTATGGTTTGGGCTGATAGGAAACAGACAGTGTCAGCTCTGACCATGATTATTAGTGACATCAGGGCCTCTGAAGCCTGACCCTGCTCCTACAGTGTGTCCAAGAGGGACAGGGTAGGTGATCTTCCAGCCCTGCCTGTCTCCTTCCCAAAGAGAGGAAGAGAGGGAGGACTCTGGTGGGAAACCCCTGCCAGCCAGGGGCTACTGGCCAGTAAAGTCGTTTTTGCTGGTTTTTAGGAAGGAGAAACAGAGAGACCGGCTAGGAAGGGGACTAGAAAAGCACACGAGGGAAAGGACAGAAGTTGAAGGGGACAAATTCCTTCCCCCCAAGTCCTGGGCCAGCTGCTCTTGATCTCATGGTAACTTCCTTAACTCAAAAACCCTAAGAAGTCCCACCTGAGCCTTCGTGGGTGGTGTTCCGCTGACTACATTGGTTGTTGGATATTTCGTTTCAACAAAATGTAAACTTTGTGAGAAAAGAGACCCGTGTGTCCTACCTTTATTTTTCCGTAGTTTTCCAGAATGGTGAATTTAGTTTTGAAATTCTTTGTGGGTGACCTAATTACATGCTTAAAGTTAAAAGTGAGATTGTAATAAAGCAAATAACCTCATCCTTTTATACTGTGAAATTTTTCTTTTCTGTACCGTTTAATTTTTTTTTTGTCACGTGCATGGTAAGTTTTTGTTACGCTCTTTTAAGAAGGAGTTGATCTTGAAATAAATACATAAGCTCTGGATGCCAATGTAAAAAAGGAATTAATGTTGATACTAAAAACCATGATTGTATACCTTCAAAATAAAAAGCCGGGCATGGTGGCACATGCCTGTAATCCCAGCACTCCGGAGGCCAAGGTGGGACATTGTAAGCCCACGCCCAGCACCGAAGTGACTTGGCAAGACCGTCTCAAAAGCAAAAAGAAAAAGGGTAAGTAGAGGAGTGAGGCTCAGTGAGACACCTCCGGCCGGGTTCAGCCTCCTGTCCTGCAAGAAATAAATAAATAGAACAAAATGGATAAACTTTTTTAAAGGCCAGGGAGGTTTAAAGGCTCATTTATTCCACTTAAAGGTGCGCCCTTGCACAGTGAGCTCTCTAGTCACCAACAGGATGCAGTGAATGGGCAGTGTGTGCCCGAGCACCTCACCCAGACAGCCTCCTGCAGGGAGTAAACACCGTCTCAGTCTCTGGTGGACAAAGCTGAGGCGGAGTCAATGAACCCACCCAAGTCCCACAGCAAAAAGGAAACAGCTGGAACTCACAGGGGAGACCAGGTTCCCGCCCCCCTCAACGTTGTGGCACCTGGCCTGTGTGTGATTTAACAGCTGTGTAGAGGCCTAATCTACACAAGCTCACCCATTCAAAGCGTCCAGGTCGATGGCTTCTACATTACTTACAGAATCATGCCGTCATCCCCACCATCTAACTTTAGAACATGGCTCACACCTGTAATCCCAGCACTTGGGAGGCTGAGGCAGGAGGATCGCTGTGAGTTTGAGACCAGCCTGGGCTGCAAAGTGAGCTCAAGGCCAGCCTGGACTGCAGAGTGAGACTCTGCCTCAAAAAGACAAAAACAAACAAACAAAAATTTAGAACATGTTTGTCACCCCCCTCCAAGGAGATCTCATGTGCATTAGTGTCCTGCCCAACTTCTATCCCTTGTGCCCTGCCCTAGGCAACCACAAAGCTCTTCTCCACAGGTGGATTTGATTCATCTATACAGGACCTATTTGCTGATTGGCTTCTTTCACTGAGCTTAATATTTCTGAGGTTCATCTTTGCTACAATACGGTATCAGTGTATCACGGCTGAGTAAAATTCGATTGGATGAATGCACACCATTTAAAACATACACCATGTGGTTCGTCCATGCATCACCTATAAACACTGGGGTCTCGTGTTATTTGAGTTGTGGAAACAATGCAGCTACTAAGATTTGTGAGTGAGTTCGTCTCCTTCCCTCCATCCTTTCCTTCCTTGCTTGCCCTGATTTCTCTCGGGTGGAATGGCTGAGTCGCAGCATACTTCTGTCTTTAACCTTTTGAAGAATTTCCAAATGGTTTCTCAAACACCTGCACCATTTTGCATTCCCACCAGCAGTGTAAGAAGGTTCCAGCTTCTCTGCCTCATTACTAATACTTCTCCTTATCTGTCTCCTTTGTCACAGCCATCTTAGTGGGTGTGAGGCCGTATCTCATCGCAGTGATGATTTGCATTTTGCTAATGACCGGAGATGCTGAGCATCTTTTCAAGTGCTTATTTGCCTTCTGTATCTCTTCTTTGAAGAAATATCTCTTCCAATCCTTTACCATTTTTTAGTGGGGTTCTTAGTCTCTCTGTTGTGGAGCTGCAAGGGTTCCATGTATATCCCGTATATAAAGCGCATTCTGTGGATGGTCTCTTCACTTGCTTGATGGGGACTTTTAAAATGCAAAATGTTTTAATTGGTCCATTTTCCTTTTATTGCTTAACCTCTATACATTATATCTAAGAAATCATTGCCTAACTCAAGGTTGCCAATATTTACCACTATGTTTTCTTTGAAGAGTTTGTAACTCATTAATTGAGGCCCGTGACCCATTTTTAGTAAATTTGAATTATTTCAAATTTTTGGATCTGGTATGTTATAAAGGTCTGAATCCTTTCTTTCTCTCTCTTTTCTTTTTTGGTGCTGGGCATCGAACTCAGGACCTGGCCCTTGCCAGGCAGGCACTTGTGCTGCTGAGCTACATCCCCGGCCCCCATTCTTTTTCATTTGCGTATGCAGTTGTCCCAACAGAATTTATTGAGAAGACTATTCTTTCCCCATTGCGTTTAGCTTGCCACCCTTGTCAAAAGCAGTTGGCCAAAGTGTTAGTGTTTCTGAGCTGTCCATCTTCTCCATTGGCCTGTAGGTTCATTCTCACGTTGCTACCTCGCTCCCTAAATTCGAGAAGCTTTGTTGTCAGAAAGCATGTGTCCTCCAGCTTTGTGCTTCATCAGGACTGCTCTGGTTTTTCTGAGTTCTCTGCATGCCCATATGAATTTTTAAATTAGCTGGTACAATTCTTCGGGATCAGGTCTTTCATTTAGAACGTTCCTCTCTCGCTGCCTTGGCCAGGCAGGTGTGCGCCCAGTGGCACCACTCAGAGAAGGAGACCACCTGCTCACAGCTGCTGCGG
The DNA here is from genome assembly GCA_004027455.1 of Hydrochoerus hydrochaeris. Classification (NCBI taxonomy): domain Eukaryota; kingdom Metazoa; phylum Chordata; class Mammalia; order Rodentia; family Hydrochaeridae; genus Hydrochoerus; species Hydrochoerus hydrochaeris. The sequence continues at coordinate 47,408 of PVLA01010222.1, forward strand.
CCCGAGGACTGAAGGGGACCCCCCCTCCACCTGGGGTCATTTTTTGCACAGGCTCCGGAAAGTAAAAGCTGCCAAGCCGGGGAGTACTCAGACGTGCAGAGCTGCTGGGCTTGGGTTTCCACTGAATTCAGCTGATCATATTGATCAGTAGATAAACGTAAATAGCTTCAAATTTTAAAAGTCGAATTGCAGTATTTTTTCACTATATCAAACAATGTCAGTGCTTTATTTAATAATTCTCTGTATGGTGGTATTTGTCTACTTGCTTGTGTGTTACATTGTCAATTATGCCTTTGTAGTTTTACATGTAATATGCATTATTTGCCAGTTTTATTATATAGGCTGTGGGCCTCATGCACATATTAGAACGGAATCTAGCTCTACCGCAGGCTGCATAAATGTTCCCTAAACATTAAGCAATTGTAGAACATAGGACTGCTAATCTCAGTTCGCTCTGTGGTGTCAAGTGCAGAACGTACAATTAATTGGTGATTTCCTCATACTTTTGATACTGCTTGTAACTGTACGTCTTTTAGAAAGACATTGGTGGAGTCTGTATCCCTTTTGTGTTTTTAATACAATAATTGTTCTTATTGGTTATATTTTTGTTGAAGATGGTAGAAATGTACTATGTTTATGCTTCTACATCCAGTTTGTACAAGCTGGAAAATAAATAAATATAACATGAAAGAGAAAACGTTCCTCTCTTAGTGTGGTGATGCACACTTGTAATTTGGCACTCAGAGTCTGAGGCAGGAAGGTTGCCAGGAAGAGCTCGAGGCCAGCACAGCCTAAGCAGCGAGTGTAGGGCCAGCCTGGTGAAGCTCAGACTCAAAAACCTTCCTCCTCTTACAAAATAGGTGTTAGGAGAGAATAGAGACTCTCACTCCCCACGCCACCCCTGCCCGGGAGCGGGGAAGAAGCCATCCTGTGTTGAATGGCAGGAAATTTTATTCATCTATGAAATTTACAGGTAAGTGGGAAAATGCTGAAGAACGGGACAGACCGCACTGAAGAGGAGCCGGACGCGGGCAGGGATGGAATCGAGTGGCTGTTGAGGGGTCTCTGGGGACCCCCTTGTAATAAATACACCTCAGAGGGTCATGGGCTGGGTCAGGGAGACCCTGCTTGTGTGAAAGACCCAGGAAACACCTGGGAAAGAAGTCTCCCTCGGCAATGGCAGTGAGGGTTCAGCCCCAGGCCGGGAAAACCTAAAGTCAGACACTCAGCTCTGGTTAGTGCTGACAGAGCGCTTCACATGAATGGAGCGTTTCCCCTGTGGTATCTCATTTAATGCTCCCTGCAGTCTTGGGACGTCACATTGTAATCATTTAATTTCCAGGACAGCGTGGCCCACTAGAGCTATCCTGGGAGCCAGGTATGCAATTCTACATTTCCAGGAGCCACATAAAAAAAAAAAAAAAAGGTAAAAAGAAACAGGTGAGATTCATTTTTGGAAAATATTTTTACTTTACTCAATAGGTCCACAATGGTATTATGTGATCGACATCTAAACATTTATTAGTGAGATGTTCTTTTTTCTCACTGTATCCTAAAAATCCAGTGCATTTGAAGTACATCTTGATTCAAATGCTAAATCTCCATTGGCTATACTTGAATTGTACCTATTTATTTATTTTATTTATTTATTTTTCGGTGCTGGAGAGCGAACTCACGACCTTGTGTGTGCCAGGCAGGGGCTTATGCCACTAAGCTAAATCCCCAGCCCCCTTGAATTATATTTAAATGTCACGAGATTCATAGCTGAAAAAGTAGCCTCACATTCCCGGGTTATTACAAGCATCCTTGAAGGCCAAGGATATAGCTCTGTAGCACAGAACTAGGTCCTGAGTTCAATTCCCCGCACCAAAAAAAAAAAAAAAAAAAAGTGAATCGAGTATCAGTTTCTAAACTTAAATTAATTATAATTAAATGAAATTTAAAATCTAGCTCTTCTGTCATTTTTGCCAGATTGCAAATGCTTGGCTACCATGGGTGGTTGGTGGCTGTTGTGTTGACTATGCACGCAGACAATGCTTCTGTCATAGTCACGAGGGCAGCGTCAAGGTTGGCTTGGTGGCCACCGAAACCCTCACATTATAAGGGGGTGGAGCGGTGTCACACATTTATTTACTAACGCACATATGGATGATCCGATGGGCTCACTGAGCCAGGGAACAAATAGTTCCTATTTGTCATCCTGACTTGGTAGAAAAGCTCAGATTCAGGAAGATAACATAAGTAGGCCAAATGCCTACAGCTAGTAAGCAGCGTGGAGAGGAGACAGAGCCAGCTCTGACTCATTCCACAACCTACTGGCCACAAGGAACATATGTGGGCACGGGAAAGGAAGACCAAAGCCCGGGACACTGAGCCAGGAATCGCCAGGGGACTCCGGTGCTCTGCCAGGCCTCCACAGTCCTGCGTTCGCCCCCTCCGCACCCTGACCTGCTGCTGTGCCAGCTTCCCCCTCGCCAAGTCCCAGGGGTGCTCCGGGAGCCCAGAGCGTGAAAGGGAGGCAAAGCCAGGCGGTGCCGTGGAACTCGGTGACAGCTGGCCACAGCAAGGACGAGAGCAGAGTCCCAGGCATGAGAAACAGGCACAGACAGAGCCCTCATTTGTCTTACGAAGTCTGACCTCATATCTGATCACAAGTTCTGGGACCGGCCCCAAGGTAGTGAGAAATCAAAGGGAAACTTTACCTTTAGTCACAGGACTTCAGAGTTGGAAAGAGCTGGAGAAATCCTCTCATGCAAAACTTTCATTTGCTAGGCAGGAAGGTGAGGCCCGGAAACACAAAGTTCCTTGCAGGGTTGCACAGGGGCTCTTTAAAAAAAGAAAAAGAAACAAGGCCACATATCTGCTTTCCTATTGCCAATGGTGCCAGGACTTCCCTTCTCTAAATGGTACCAGGTCACACCCTCATGTGCTCCAGGGTATTAGCCACAGTGCTAGAAATTTCAGCCGGTTCCCCTTGAAGTTTTATGGACAGTTCGCTGTCTGAGATACTTTTCCTCTTTTGATCTTTTCTACTCTACCCCAGTCGTCTCTGCCTGAACAAATAACCACACCCTTCAAGGCCAAGTTCAAACGCCGCTGGCTCCATGAAGCTGCCTCCTGTCCTACTAAACCCAGCCCTCTCCTCACCCCTTCCTCTGCCAGGTTCTCTGTGGTGTTGGTCAAATAGTACAGAAGACTGGAGGCTCCAGGAGACCACAGGAGGCTTACAAGGCTCGTGTGCAAGCTTCAGGAGATGCTACAGGAACCAAAACAGGAAAGAAAGTTTGAGGTCAGATGGGAGAACAGGGAAGCTCGTAAGTAGCCGAGAAGTGAGGCTGTGGCAGCCCTGCTCTACCTGCCCCAGCCAGAAGTCAGGAAACTGATTCCTGTTACAGGGACATTTCACTCAGGGCTGTATTTCATCCCACTTTCACAAGGAATATAAAGCTTCAAGCCCTGCAAGAAAACAGCACCTTCCCAGAATAATATATCCTGCAAAATTATCTTTCAAAATTTATCTTTGACAAAGGTTCCAAACACATTGGCCGGAAGGAAGATAAATAGCCTCCTTAACCAGTGGTGCTGGGAAAACTGGCACTGCACATGCTGAAGAGTAAAACTGGCCCATATCTTTCACCATGCACTAAGCTAAAATCAAAATGGATCAAAGATCTTAATATTAAAACAGAAACATTAAATCTGCTGGAGGACAGAATAGGTAAAACTCTTGAAGACACTGGCGTAGACAAAAACTATGAACAATACCCTGATTGCACAGGAGCTATCGCAAAGAATCAACAACTGGGATCTCAGCCTACTGAAAAGCTTTTGTACAGCAAGAGAAACCACCAACAGAGTAAAGAGACAACGCACAACATGAGAGAAAATGTTTGCCAGCCATACCTCAGAAAACAATCACTACTGAGAACATATAAAGAACTCAAAAAAAATCAGTCCTCACAGATTTAAAGACCCAGTCCGAAAATGGGCATCTGAGATGAACACACACTGCCCAGATGAAGAGATACGAACAGAACACAAATATGTGAAAAACTGTTCAACATTACTTGTCATTTAAGAGATGCAAATTAAAACAACATTGAGATTCCACCTCAGCCCAGAAAGAATGACTATTGTCAAGAAATCAAGCAATAACAAATGCTGCATGGGCTGTGGGGAAAAGGAACCCTTCTCCATTGTTGGTAGGATTCCCAACCACTGTGGGAATCAGTGTGGAGATGCCTCAGAAAACTAGGACTAGAGGGCCTAGGGATTCAGCTCAGTAGCACAAGTGCCTGCCTGGAAAGTGCGAGGTTGTGAGTTCAATTCCCAGTACAAAAAATAAACAAACAACAATAATAATAAAAAACTAGAGATCCATTCCACCCAGCTATTCCCCTTCTGTGTATCTTCCCAAAAGAATTAAAAACATCATACCACAGCCATATATGTACACCCATGTTTACAGCAGCACAATTTGTAATAGTCAGACCTTGGAAATGACCTAACTAAAAAAGATATGATATTTTTATACAGTGGAGTACTACTCAGCCATCAAGAAGGTTTTGAAGACTTTGATAGGTAAATGGATATAACTTGAGACCATAATCATGAGTGAAATAAATCAGACACATGTGTAAACATCATATTATCTCACTAGTGTGAGAAGCAGAAGTGTATGTGCATATATATATATATATATATACATGTAAAAAAGATAGTTAAGGTAGTTATACTACTGATTTCTCTGAGTTCACTGATGAGAAAGATCTGTGCTGTTCAGACAATTGAATACAGATGTCTTGTGCTCAGGGTGAATGATTTGGGGATGGCAATGGGCAATGTATGTACCATTGTTGTTCCCCACTGATGTGTCTTTAATTTTTTTTTAATTATTGTTTGTTTTCTTTTTTTCCTCTTTGAAATAAAATGGATTTTTAATAAAAAAAAATTATGGTGAAATGAGGACATTTCACAACAAGGACACCTTAGGAGATACATAATTACCTCATCAACACTCCAAAAAAAAAAAAATACTCAAGACTATTCTTGACAGAGACAACAAAGCCAAAAGTCCAAATGGAATGAATATATCAAGAAAGGTGAACTGTTAAACAAACATGGGGAAACTAAGGAGTCAACGACAGAAAAAGAAGGCAAGAACAGGAGGAAGTCAGTACTTTCAGTAATAACTATCAACATACATGGCCTCATTGCCCGAAATAAAAGACACGGATGGGCAGAGTGGATCTGAAAACAAAATTTAATAGTCTGTTGCACTCAAGAAACTCATCTAATCCAAACAGAAATTCAGAGAGTCAATATCGAGGGCTGGAAAGCAATATTCCATGTACTAAGTGCCCCAAAGCAAGCAGGCCTGGGGGTGGTGACCACAATCCGAGCTGAACAAACAGAGGGGCCTCTGGAGAAACATCTTACAAACCCACAAGCCCTAAAGCTAGGTGGAGACAGTTGTGACTTCCTGGAGTCCAGGATTGCAGACCCCAGGGAGAAACCACTCATTTGAAAATACAGATGCGAGCATCAAGGTGGCAGAGTGGTGCGCACAGCAAAATTCAGCCTTGCTGAGATCTGGAATCCAGACACTGGAAACAAACAAACAGACAACATGAGAAGAAGTAAAAGAGCAGTAAACCTCCAAGCATTGGAAAGGAATTGACAGGAACATGAGAAGTTGCAGAGAAGTGTGAGAGGTGGGCCACAGTGTAAAGAAGGACCCCTAATCCCTCTGGATTCTCCCGAGCTCTGGGCCTGTGGCTCGCAGGGAGGGGAGCCCGGTTCTGCAGAATCAGGGTGGGTACTGGGGGCTCTAGGGAGAAACAGCAGAGGTAGCCTGGGCTGGCAACGCGGGCTCCAAGGCGGAGTGCACAGCTGTGACCTGCAGGGACAGCTCGGGGTTTTGCTCTGAGGGGACCCCCCTGTGGATCAGGTAGACAACAACACAGTCAACAAAGAGACATAAGAGCTGAACTAAAGCTTTCAACAAACGGACGTGATGAATAGCTGTAAAGGGCTCCCCCAACAGCAGTCCCCCAACAGCAGAGTACACATATTCTGAAGCAGCCATGGGACTCACTCTCCCACAGACCCCATGCTGGCCCACAAGCAAGCTTAAGTAAGTGCAAAAGAATCAGAATGTTATCAGATCATAGGCAATGACACTGGAAATCAATGGCAAAAGAAACCACAGAAATTACAGCAATGCATGGAAAATAAGCAATGCTCTCCTAAATAATCAGTGGGTCACAGAAGAAATTACATAGTTCATATAATTGAATGAGAAAGCCAATAAAACATAACAGAACCCATGGGATATGATGAAAGCAGTCCCAGGAAGAACGTTTATACCTGTGACTGCTACAGTGTAAAACCAGGGTAAACCCAAATCCATAACCTAACTATGACCCTCAAAGGTCCTACAAAAACAAGAATGATCCAAAATTCAAACCTTGTACAAGGAAGGAAATTATAAAGATCAAAGCAGAAATTAATGACATTGAGACTAAAAAAAAAAAATACAATGAATTGAAGAGCTAGTTCCTTAAAAGAGTAAATAAAATAGACAAGTGAATATTACCAAAAAGAAAAGAAAAGAAAAGAAAAGGCCCAAACCGATGCAATTAGAAATGAAAAGGTGAAATCACAATGGACATTGCTGAAGTCCAGAAGGTCATTAGTCATGACTTTAAGAACTGTACTGTAAGAAAAGGGAGACTTCAGAAGAAATGGATAGATTTCTGGAGACACCTGAACTACCAAAGCTAAACCAAGGAGATACAAAAATCCCAAATAATCCAATATCAAGCAACAAAACTGAAGAATAAGAAACTACTAAGAAAAGCCCAAGTCCTAATAGATTTACTGCAAAATTCTACCACCTCCCTCCAAAAACCAAAAAAAACTCAGCATTACAGGAGATTTAATACCAGTACTCCTCAAGCTCTTTAATGATAGCTAAAGGGAAGGAGTACTCTCAAAGTCATCCCTGGAAGCTAGCATCACCCCAACTCCAATACCAGGCAAAGACCCAAGGAGAAAGAGAATCTCGCTGTTGGTGGGAATGTAAACTAGTATACTCACTATGTGAATCAGTATGGAGATGCCCCAAAAAACTGAAAACAGAAATTCCATTTGACCCAGCTCTTTCTCCTTCAAGTATCGCTTCTCAAAAGAGCTAAGGACATCAGATTACAGGGATGCATGTATACCATTGTCATGGTTTCTACCTGGAGGTGCCCCCAAAGCCTCGTGCATCGGTGGGTGAGGCTTTGGGAAGATGTCTGGATCACGTGGTGGATTCGTCCACTGATGAATTTATAGCTAAATGTGATTTTGGAGGTGGAGCCTGGTTGGAGATGTGGCCTGGTTGGAGATGTCCCTAGAGATGTGGCCTGGAAGGGAGATGGCCTTCCCTTCTCCTTCTCCTTTGACCCCTCTCTCTGCTTCCCGCTGCCATGCATGTCAGGAGCCTTTTCTCTTCTCCTCTACTGCCCCACCTGGAAGCCAGCTGACTATGGACTGAAACATCTACAAACTGTGAGCCAAAACAAAACTTTGCTCTTTAGAACTGTGGATGTTCAGCATTGTGTCTCAGCACTGAGAAAGTAACTGAGACACCCATGTTCATAGCAGCACAATTAAGGAGAGCTAAATTTTGGATGTGGCTTATGTGCCCATCAACAGCTGAATGAATAAAGAAAATGTGGAGTTTATGCACAGTGGAGTACTACTCACCTTGATAAGTTTGAGTCACTGGTAGAAAAATCAATGTACCTTGAGATTATAGTGTTAGGGCTGGGGATTTAGCTCAGTGGCTTAAGTGTCTGACTGGCAAGCGTGAGGTTGTGAGTTTGATCCCTGTTACCAAAAAAAAAAGAGAGAGAGAGAGAGAAAGAGATTATAATGTTAAGTGGAATAAATCAGACACACGAGCCTGAATATCCCATGTCAATTTTATATGAGACACACGAAGTATAAATTAATTAAAGAGCAAAATAAAAGATAGATAAAAGCAAATAAGGAGCTAGATCTTTTACAAATGACAAGAGTGAGAGATGGAAGGGGGAGGGGAGGGGAGATTTAAGAAGAATTAAGGTGTGTCGTGTACACGTACCAATTACCCACAGTGAATGTAACCATGCACCACAAACATGAACTAATAAAAGAGAACCAAATTAAAAGAGCTAGGGGAACTCCAGCAGTCCCCGAATTGAGTGGCATGCCCCCTTTGCTGAAAGAGGTTGGGGCAGGCAGGGTCGCTCACAATCCGACCCAGTTAGGTACCAGCCTAGTCCCTCTCTAGGTCCCAACCACAGTGCTAAGCCTTCAGCTTTCCACAGAGTTAAGAGGTGGGGACTGTCTCATGAGTCAGACAGAAAAACTGAGGTTCACTAAGGTGGCTGTGTCTGAGGTCACACAGCCAGAAAGTCCCAGAGTTCTGACATCCGGAAAGCTGACCCCAGAGCCTACATTCCTAGCCGGTGGAACCCAGCCAGGCGCTCTGACATGCAGCCTCATGCCTCCTCCACTATAGTAAAAGTTCAGTCCGCCACGCACCTTTGGGGAGGGTGCCCATTCCTGCTCCAGGCTCCAGGCTGACTTCAGGCAGGCCCACCCCAAATACTGCAGGGCCAAGCGAATGGGGACCTCCGTGGCTCCAGGCCACTTACCTTAGAATCAGACCACCAGACCCCATCCACACTCCTCACACCTCCAAGCCAACAGCTCTGTCCCACTTGCGGTCCCCTCTGTGGCATGCAGCCTGCCAGGGGAGGGAAGGCTCTTGGCAGAGACTGGGGGCTCTGAACCCTTAAGTTCCCTGAATATAATCCAGAAACGGGGTCACAGGCGTGGATAAGTCACCCCCTGTTGCCATAGGCTCCTCACCCCACAGGGACAGTGCAGGAGGAGGAGGGGCTGGGCAGGTCCCAGTAGCTACAATGCAGGGGGGGTGGTCCTCATTGCAGACAACCCTGGGGTTGCCACTGGCCCCCAAAAGCCTGCTTCCCAGCAGGGTTAACACTACACATTCCCTGAGCCGCTGTGCAGATTTGACCCATACTAAGCCTTTTCCTTGAGCCTTCACCTGAGAAGAGAGACTTCCCTCCCACCACCAGGTCACCCAACCCCCACCTCGGGCTGCGCCCTGACTTGCACAAACCACAGGTCTCTACAAGGTGTGAGGCCAGGTGAGTCAGAACTCAGGGTGCTGGACCCTGGGAGGCTGCTGAGCTGGGTCCTAGGGAGCAAATCAGGCAGGAAGGGCTCAGGTCCTGGGTCCCCTCTCTGGGCAGCGCATTTGAGTGTTGGCAGAGCACAGGGAGGGGCCCGGACGCCCTTGGTGGGGAGGGGTCAGGCAGCATGAAGGAAACTGGTCTTTTCCAGGGTATATAGATGCCACCCTGCAGGGCCGGATGCTGCCCACAGAACGGACAGACGCTCACTGCGTATTTGTGGAGTGCGTACCTCAGAGGCACCCCACACAAACCAGCTTCCAGGGATGTGTTAGAAGCCCCCAAAGGGAGGCCCAGGGTGGGAGGAGCCCTCCAGCTAGGTTGAACCCATGCTGAGCTCCAGGGCACAAGTCGGGACTGATCTTTCCAACCCTCAGGGGCTCTCGCTTGGTGCCCACCCTGCCCTGGTCAGAAGGTAGGAATGACAAAGCTCTGAGCGCTGCCACAATGATGCTGCATCATCTTGCAAGGCCTCGACCCTGTAGGCCTCAGTTTCCCTATCTGTTAGAAGAGCAGTTGGATGTCTGGGTGTGAAGGAGCACATCTGGCCTCAGCGTGGTGTGGCCTTGACCTTTGGGTCCCTTGCTCGTCGGCCCCTGGCCACCTAGACACTGGGTCCATGTGACTGCCCACCTCAGACCCCGTACAGCATCAACTCCCAGCCCGGGCAGCAAGCAGAGGCCCAAGCAGGCAGGTGTCATTCCTTGGGTCTCACGCTGTCACCGTCTCTGCCACGAGCACCCATTGGTAACCTCCAGGCAGCATAATTAGCATCACCTTTGCTAAAGCCAGGCTGGGTGACATTTATAGGCTTGGGAAGAGACGCCTGAGGAGAAGACGATGAAAACTGCTGTCTTCTAACACCTTGGCCTTCTGGAAGCTTCTGAGAACTGAGTTTTCCAGAGAGCTGGGCTGAGGATGGGGGGAGAGGTGTTGCTGATGACGGTGCTCAGCTTTTCTTTACCTCCTCAGGGAACTATTCCCTGGCTTTTTGAGGTTCTTCCCTGCTGTCCCAAACAAGAGCCAAGCATGGTTTTGCCTTTGCTTGACAAATCTGGGCCATAATAAAAGCAGCAGTGACTGAATCCAGTGTTAATACTGTGGCGTTGTTTCTTGGCCATGCTACACTTTGGATGATTCCCCTAAAAGTTCACCTGTTGGAACGAATCCTGTATTTCAAAATAACTAGTAGAGAGGACTCTGAATGATCCCAGTTCAAGGAAATTATAGTTGGAGAAGATTACCCTGATATGATCCTTATACATTATATACCTGTATTAAAATATCACATTGCGCCCCATGTATGTGAACAATGATTATGGATCAATTAAAATTTTAAAGTCTGTGTGTTGCCAACCTAATACCCAGATCCATGTTAATGGTATTTGGGAGCATGCTCCTGGGAGGTAATTAGATTAGGGGAGGTTGTGGGGCAGGGTGGAGTTCCCATAATGCATCAGTGGCTCTGTAGAAGAAGAGCTTGCTTTTTGTTGCCATGTGATGCCCAATCCAAGTTACCACACAGCAAGGAGCTCCTCCTTAGGTGCTGGTGCCATGCTCTTGAACTGCACAGCCCTGGGAATAAACAAATCTTTCTTCTTTATAAGTGATCTGGCATCAGGTTATTTGTTATAGCAACAGAACCTGAACGAAGATGGGCAGTGAGGACATATTGGGTTATTCACCCCTCACTGAAAAAAGCCAGGCTTTTTTGTGTGTCTGTGTTTTCTCTCTTTTCACTGACAGTGTCAGCTGTCTCTGATTTCAGGGGTCCTTGTCATCTCTGGACAACAGGGACTGTTGGATATCTTCAGGTCTGCATCACAGATTGAATTGATTCTTTCTGGGCAAGGTGCTGTCCTATGAGTAGAGCTCACAGTGGGACCACAGAAGGCTTCTGGTCTGTAGCACTTATTGGCTGTGTGGCCCTGAGAAAGATCTTTGGGTAACTTAGCTTTCTGATCCATAAAATTAGGCTAATAATAACTACCTTATAGTTATTACAACTAACCCTAAGGTTATATGCAATTAAAGCGTTTATCATACTTGCTGGCAATAGTAGTCACTCAATAAGTGTTATTTGCTTCATTCCTTAGTATTAGTCTTGTCTGAATTTTGGATCAGTAATGTTGTTAGACAGACACCTGCATTCTATGTGACTGAAATGACTCATTTCCAGAGAATGCTTTGAGCTCCAAATTACAGAAGGTCCCACTAACAGTTTTAAAGTATATGACAGGAAACACACAGGCAAACAACTGTTGACATTTTTTCAGTGACTCAGTGATGTTAGGATGAGTGTCACTACAATGCCTTTGGCTTCAGCCTCATGGTCACAATCTGGTCGCTGCAGCTCCAGATATCACATTCATTTCCAAGGCAGGAAGAGGGAGATAGGCTGACGTTGGCTGTGTCTCCTTTCCCAGAAGCACCTCCTATTTCCTTTCTCAGTAGATTCTCCTTAGGTTTTACAGTCTGGAAGTAGGTCACATGGCAATCACCAGGCATAAGAGATATTAAAACATAAGAAACAGGGTCTAATGATAGGCTTAGACCACCATCACACCTCTCCTGAGACTTAGCACTGTCTTTTCCTGCCCTCTTTCTGTATCAGGGTTCTGTCATTGGTGAGGAGGAACAAATATTGTCGAACTGCAGTGTTGTATTTGGATCTGGGCATCCCCCAAATGCCTCTGTGCTGAAGGCCTGGTTCCCAGCCTATGGCATTACGGGGAAGTGGGGGACCCTGCAGGAGACAAGCCCACTGGCGGGAAGTTACATCACACAGGAGAGAGGCAGGGAGAGGCTCTGGCCCCCCTTTCTCCTTCTTGGCTTCCCTGCCTCCAGGAGCTAAGCAGCTTCGCTTCCCTCCCTCTCCCCACCACACCCCCACAGGCAGGGGCCCCTGGCCATGGACTGCTCTCCCAAACCGCGAGACAGAGGAAGCCTTTCTGGCTTGGGCTGGTATTGTTAGGAGGGTTAAATGCAGATGTCTTGGACTTTGAGTAACTGATTTGAAGATAACAATGCACAACACATATACCATTGTTACCCCTTAATTGTGTTTTGAATTTTTTCTTTCTCTTTAAAATAAAAGAAAAAAAAGACTATGTAAATCACAGCAGATGAAGGTCACAGGTATATGAGCTCACTGTCAAAAACCATCCTACCCTCCACAAGCTGAAAAAAAAGAACAAGCCTTTCCTCCTCATAAGCCTTTTACCTATGGGCTTGTAACTGTGACTAAAGTGGACACGCCCAATAACAAATTTTTGGCCTTAATGTGGAAATTTTGATCAAAAGTGTCAGAAATCCAAATAAGACTGACTTAAGCATCAATGGATGCATAAAGACATAACAAGAAGGAAAGAAAACAATAACAGAAGTAAAACTGGCTCATCTCCTTGAAAAGTCCAAGAATGGTTTGGAATTAAATCTGAGGCCAAGTGGTTAAACAATACTGTCGGGAGACGCCCTTCTGTGCCTTTTGTCTTTTTCTTTGCATTTGTTGACATTACCAGGTAGGTTTTCCTGATGGTCCCTGGGAGCTCTAAACTCACACTCCCCCAGGCTCTGGTACAGCTGGAGTGAGCCTTCTCTTCCTGCCAACATGAGAAAAAAAAATATCCCAGGATGGGCGCTGATTGGCTATGATTGGGTCCAAATCCATCCCTGAGCCAATCACAGTAGCTACAGGGAATTCAGTGCTTGATTGACAAAGCCAGGCCTCACACCCAACTCTGGAGCAAAGGCCGGGTCAGCTTCCCCGCAGGCCAGTGGTTAAACCTGAAGACTAGAGTGGCATGGACCACTCATGAACATCAGAACAGAACCAGAGGAAAACAGAATATAAAACTTTGCAGCTTTCGAGGTACTTTATTTCACCCAGACATAAATGAATTGGGGAACACAAGGAATCTGGCCCCATATTTACAGTGAGAAGAGTAGTCACAGAGAGGTAAAATCTTCATCTCTTGGTTCCTGCTGACTCCCTAACCCACACCTGACACAGACAACTGGTCAACCTGGGGATTCTCCAGGAGCCTTGGACCATGGGTCACACTAGACAGAGATATAATAACCACTGGTCCCACTCGTCCTTTATAAAGCACCTTTACCTCTGCTGCTTTTTAAGAGCTTTACATCCTTGAGGAGGGCAGCCCCAAAATTGGTCCTTCTACTGAATGGATAGGAGAAAGCTGAGAAGCGATGAACTAACCAGCTCAGAAAGCCATGGAAGATGAGGTCATACCCAGGCCAGAGGAGCGACTGCCAGTAAATGCTGTCATTTCTCCAGCACCCACTTTGTACCCTACCCTGCATGATTGCATTCATCTCTCCACACCACTGTGGAAAAGACACTATGAACACAAAGCTCAAGTTCAGAAAAGTTAACTTGCCCGGGGCTACACAGTTAATAAGGGGAGGAACTGGGGCTCAAGGCCAAGCCTGTTCAAAACACTGAGCTCCTAAATGAAGGGGTTCGTTGGAGCTGGGTTCTTAGGACAGACCTGCCTGTTCCAATGGAGGATCTGGGAAGCCGTCCTCTGGGGCCCTGGGGCTCCCGATGCAGGAGGGGACAGTGTGAGGAAGGCAGCCCCAGGAGCCAGTCCCCCTTCCTGCCTGGCTGACAGCTGTAATTATGCCCTCTCTGCTCCTGTACTCTGTTCATGACAGTTTCTGCCCAAAGAACCGTCCCGAACTCCAAAGATCAGCCCAAGAGGAAGGACTTAACCCCGGGAATCGGGGAATCAGGAAACCTGCCTTTGAATTTCTCCTTTGCTTTCTGGGTGAACCTGAGAAATGTTTCCTGCCAGAGCCTCAGTTTCCCTCTCCGGGACAGACGCCCCCTTGGACTCTGATCTCTGCAGGAGAGATCCAGCTTGCTCCAGCTTGACTGCCTCTCGGGTTCCAAGATTTCCCCACCCCTTGCAGTAGCTTCAGATTTCTTGCCCGGGGGTAGAGCAGGGCAAGTTGCTACAGTTCCAGTCCCCTTGGCTCCCACCCCATCACCCCACGCCCCGCGGTGCAGGCTTGCCTAACCCCAGCTAGCTAAGCAAAGCCCTGAGAACAAAGGCGGGAAGGGACTTGAAGAGGGAGGGGCTGGGCGAGGCTTCTTCCGTGGTCAGGGTTTTAACCCCTTCCACTCTGCCACCTCCGCAGGCACGCAGGCTGAGGTGGCCCGACCTAGCACACCACCCCTGCGGCCCTCCAAGAACTGCTCTGCCTCTGTGGCCGGCTTTCTGTAAAGGAATCTTCCCAGGGAACAGCCACAGCGGGAGACACCTTCTGTCCTCAGGGGGTCAGAGCCGGAAGGAAAAGAGCCACTCTGTCATTTTGCCAGTTAGGAAGCCGAAGTCCAGTGATGCAGAGGAACTTACCTAAGATCACACAGCTCCAGTCCCCCAGAGAGGAGCCCCAGGGAGGATGCCAGACACAGGGAAGAAAGCATGCACTGAAGCCAGGAACCAACCAGAGACTCCTATCTAGTGCCGCCTCCTCTGTAGATAGCGCCTTTTGGGCCATTTCTTAAATGAAAATTCCCATCCCCGAATTAGAAGCCGATTGTTGAGGCCTGTCCATAAATTCCTCACTTGAACCTGCAGTGACTAATTGTGTCAGGAGTGTAGGATCAAACCCACCATGGCTATTAAAAATTTAATAGCAAGCCCCAGTGCCCTGGGGCTGAACTTTCTTATGAGCCCCAGAACAGGGTGAAGCCTGCACAGTCAGCCTGCTGGACCAAGAGGGCCAGAGGGTGCCACTTCCTTGAGAAAATCTCCTGCAGGACCGCCCCATCAGGGCGCACCCTGGAGGGACCTTCTGACCAAGGAATCTTTCTCCTGCATGGGCCCTAATCATAGTGGAGGTAGGGTCCCCAGCCAGAAGCCCTTAACACACAGCTGACATTCTACCCTTAGTGGAAACAATCAGGTCCCCCCAGGGCCTCAGTGAAAGTAGGGGTGACCCACAAGGGAGTGACTTGGAGAGAACTCTGGCCAGCAGCTTAGAAATCAGGGCCCTGGGCTCCTGTAGCCAGGGAGGACATAGCCATCTGGGCAGAGGACACTGAGTGAGCTGGGCCCAGCAGTGGGCAGTACAGCAAAGCAAGAGTCAGCACAGGAACTGGCAGGACTATTGGAATCACACAGCCTCCCAGCCTGCCCGTGGGGTCCCCGAGGAAGGTCCATGCTCCAGGGACAACTCAGGGACTCTCGGGGACGCCGTTCTGTACCTGGCACTCTGCTGAGCACTGAGAGTAAGGTGGCAAAGCCATGCGGTGCCTAACCCTCCAACACAGTGACAGATGAGAAGTACAGAGGTTGCTGGGTGTGGTGGCACACGCCTGTCATCCCAGCACTTGGGAGGCTGAGGCAGGAGGATCACTGTGAGTTCAAGACCAGCCTGGGCTACAAAGTGAGCTCAAGACTGGCCTGAACTGCATAGGGAGACCCCATCTCAAAAGACAAAAAAGAAAGAAAGAAAAAGCAAGCAAACAGAGCAAAGCAGAGGTCACCTTATTGTCATTTCAGCACATCCAGTGCTGAGCTCTTTGGCAGACTAGCACCCCGAAGAATCCCCAAGTGACACTGGTCATTGACCAGACGTGGCTAATGATACCCATATGCCTCCCCTTCCCACAAGTTGTCCAATACCACCCGGGAAAACTATGCCTGATCTGCACCCTCCTTCCAGCCCCTGTGCCCGCCAAGCAGCCAGGACCCCACCATACCTGCCCGCCAGGGAGCAGCCCCATGACTCGCTGTAAAATGCAAAGCCCCCAGGGCTTCCGGTGGCAGCAGCGCAGGGGACAGGCACTGCCTCCCTGGGCCGTGAGGAGACCTCAGCCTCTGTCCCCAGGGCAGGAGTCCTCCTCTCCGCTCTTCCACACAGGCCTCAGTTCTCCTGAGGAAGGTGACGCCAACACCCTTGTCCCTTTCTCAGCCCGGCAAGTGCTGCTTCTTCTTGGATCTTTGGTCCTCAGCTTCCCGTCATTCAGGTCTCAACAGAAGTCACCTCAAAGCCCTCAAGACCTCCCTCACCAAGGCCCCACCACCCATTTTCATCACAGACCCTGACTTTAATCTATCCAGAAATCACCTTAGTTTTGTGTGTGTCTGTCTCACTGTGGCCTTTGAGGACAACTGCCTCACTCCTCTACCACAATCTACCCAGCACCCACAGCCCAGGGCTCTGTAGGGTCTCCAAAATCTCTGCAGCCTCCTTAAAAGGTTAGCGCAATGCTCAGACAGAAAAAGTCCGTTTGGGAAAGAATGGAGAGCTTGGGTGAATCTACCCATTCATCAGATGGGTAAGTGGAGATTCAAAGAGTCCAGAGTTTCCCAAAGTGACCGGACCCCTCTGTCTATCATATAAACAGACACAGGCAGCAGCAGAAGAAAGAGGTAGGGTACGGGCAGTGTCGAGGGCAGAGGCAGCACCTACCCAGGTAGTGGGTGAGTGGGACTAGAGCAAAAGGAGAGGACAGGAGTGAGGTCGCCCTGACTAGGCAGGCACCGTTTAGACTTTATCCCTTGGGGAGGATTACTCGGCCAGCCCAAGGAGAGCGCTCAGGGTGCGCAGGCCCCCACAGCCCACTGGGCAGGCAGGGTGGAGTCCAGGGTGGAGGGTGGAGGCTGAGCGAGTCCCGTGGGACCTGCGTGCCAAGCCCTCAAAGGCCCCGCGGCAGCAGCCGCGCCCCTCCAGACCCGTCACCAGTGAGCACCGTACCGAGCCGCCCGTTAGCGCCGTCTGGGCACTAATGGCTCACCGCTTGCCAAACTGCTGCTGGGTTAGCACTGCGTGCCTCAGGTTTTGGGCCAAGGAGGTGCGCACAGAGGGTGGCTAGCGGGCAGCAAGCAGTCCCCGGTGGGCGCCGTAATTACACCCAGGCTCCGCCCCCCAACATCTAAGCCAGGAGGGGGGTGCTGGGGCGACAGAGAGCGCAGGGTCCCCTGAGCTGTGATGGCCTGAGATGCCTTCCACCCAGCCCTCCCTGCTGCCACTCGGACGCGGCTGACTGCTGGGTTTCTCTCCTCCCTCACTCCTTTCAAAGTTCCCTTTCCTCGGTGGTAAAGTGGCCCCTGTGCCAGGCTCTCAGTGCTGAGATTGGTTACACACTGCCAAGCCTCCACTCTGGTGGAACTGTCATTTTAAAACCAAATCACCCACAGGTAGATCGATGGGCATACAGGGTGCCGGGTGGTGATGCCTGGAGAGCCCAGCAGGGCAGGCCATCAGGTGGCTGCGGATCCCCGTGTGACAGAGGCTGGCTGAGGAGCTCACCGGGCAGCCACGCAGGCGCCGGGGACAGAGAGGGCCCCTGGCAGCGGGCGGTGTGGTGCGAGCAGAATGAGCTGGGGAGGATGTTTTAGGACTCTTTGGGGTTACACAGCTCCAGGGCAGGGTGGGGAGAGCTTCCAGTTAGGGCCAGGTTCCAGGTAGAGAGAACAGCACGTTAGAGGCCTCAGGAAAGAGACAAGTGCTTTCTGTATTTCAAAGAATTTCACCTTATTTGACCTTCAAAGCAATGCTGTCAGCAGAAGCAGGTAGATGGTTTTTTGCTTCTGACAACTGAGCCCCTCCCACCCCAGCTCAAGAAATGCCCCACGGTTCTGGTTCTGGTTCCGCAGGGATCACGCAGGGGCCTCTGGCTGCAGGAGCAGCCATCCCGGGTCGGAGCTTCCAGGTGGGATCAGAGGCTCCGTCCTCCACCACTGCGGGCTTCCAGAACAGCCTGTGCTCTCGGCCGCCTCCTACTGGGTTAGGAGGCTCAAAGCTGAGCCGAGGGCAGGTGAGTCACCCAGTGTGCTGTGGAACAATCGAGGGAGTCACTGCACTCTAGAGATGGAACACATCCCCCAGGACTGTGGTCACTCAGCCAGCACGGCAGGGTACCGTCTGCATGGGTTGTCACTTAATATATCTGGGCCGAAACCCTTCTGAAACGCACACCCTTCAGAAGCCCTGCACAAGTCTGCCACAGAGCTCCACAGAGAGGGAGGGAGGGAGGGAGGGAGGGAGGGAGGGAGGGAGGGAGGGAGGGAGGGAGGGAGGGAGGGAGGGA
>PVLA01010223.1:0-65613 GCA_004027455.1 Hydrochoerus hydrochaeris
AAAATAAAATAAAATAAAATAAAATAAAATAAAATAAAATAAAATAAAATAAAATAAAATAAAATAAAATAAAATAAAATAAAATAAAATAAAATAAAATAAAATAAAATAAAATAAAATAAAATTGTATATATTGGAGGTGGACTGAGGGTAAGGCCTGTTGACCTGGCAGTACCTGACAGCCTCGGCCAGGCCAGTATCCTCCTTCCTGTGGCTGCCTGTGCCTTACTGTCCCAACTCTAGACATTTCTGACTTCCCTCATCGTCTTCAGTTTTCTATGTGTCTCATCTTCAATTGTACACTTTTGCCTCTGTTAAAAAAAAAAGAACTGCCCAGACCCACGCAGCCCTTGAGGTTCTTGGGGTGAAAGACTGTGAGAAGATGAGAAAATAAAGAAGAAACAAAGCTGGGGTGAGGTGGAGCCCTTACCCTCCTGATGGGAAGAAAGGAACTGTTCAACCTTTGTAGCGCATTTATATGTTCAGAAAAATGATGTCAATTTCAACCCTGCTGCCTAGCAACCCATTGCTTGGATTTTATAGGTCTTGGTGCTTTTCTGGGATGGAGCAGCTTCTTCACATGGCTGCCCCAGGGACCCTTGTTCTTGGGATGGCCATGCTGTAGCCATGCCCAGCCCTGCATGTGTGGTCCTCAGACTCCCAAAAAAGAATCATCACTTTGCAACTAGCTTAGCTCGAAGCCTTTTGATTTCCTGAGTTCTAAGATATTTTTGTTTCTCATTGCCTTTTCTCTGCTTTCCTTGTTTCTTTCCCCATCCCTGACTTTTTGAGTTGCCTACCATTTTGAGTTCTTGATTCAAAATTTACTTCCAAGGGAGTTCAAAATTTCTGCTTTTTTCGTCAATGTTTCACTTGTTGCTAGTTCTACTGACAAATAACTACAGATAAAGATTTCTACTATTTGTACTTTTCAAAAAAACTTTGAAAGGTTGGGGCACTATGAAAACAAATAAATGAATTGAAAATTCTCATTGTAGTCCAGAATGGTGAATTTTAATAGAATAACCTGTTGTTATCAAGGTGTAGGTGGGTAGCATTTATTTCAATGTGCTAAGTATTTAAATATATATATATATATATATATATATATATATATGTGTGTGTGTGTGTGTGTGTGTGTGTGTGTGTGTGTTTAATTATATAATTCTGATACTCCTTTGGCAGGAATTTTAAGCTTTCTTTGGGGAAGCAACTGATAAGGGAACAATCCAACAATCAAATGCAAATTCTAAGGAGTGGTGGTGGCCAGTGGCCTCCTTCATTCTTCCACTCACTGGCTCACTTCTTTTGCAAGGTGTTTAATGGTGGGCAACTTCACTGTTCTCTGCCTGGCCCTGTCCTGTGAGGGTGCCTGCTTGACAGGTGCTGGTTGGATTCTGGCCGGCACCCTGGGTCAGTGGGCTTGGTGCCATGACCTCAGGCTGTGGTGGCCACAGGGTCCTTGCAGCGGGGTCCTAGGGAAGCAGAGAGGGGCTTCAGCCTTTGGCGGAGCTGTATGCCAGAAAGCCTAGGAGGAGATGTGGGGTCTCCTGCATGAAGATTCTCAGGCCTATGAGACCAAGTTTCACTCTCTCGGAGTTCAGTGGGAGATGGGCAAGGCATCACACGGGTGGTGTGGGGGCTGTTCTCTCATTTTCGACAGATTTGTTGAACCACAGACAGGAAAACCTTCTATCCTGAGGTGAAAGACCCGCCAGCCAACACTGGATTCAGTGCTACATCTAGTGCAATAGAGAAAGACAAAAGCCCAGCGCGCCTGGCTCCTGCACCATCGGTCTGTGAGCTGTGGCTGCAGAAGCTCACTAGCTTCTGGAAGAGAAGCATGTCTGCCCCATCCAGACCCTGGCGGTTGATGCAACTGTGGCTGTGTTGGGCTCTCATCAAGAAGGGCCAGTAGGTAGGATGAGGACCCAGGAAGGCTCCCTATAGTCTGGGTCCAGCATGGTTATTGCTCTGCTGTCAGGGCCAGGGCTGGATTGAGCCCAGCTTCCTGCAGCTGGAGAACTTGCTCATGTGCTGGGGTTCTTCTGCTTTGCTCCCCACCATCAGGGCATCTGGGCCACAAGAACCTGACCTGGTGTTACCACTGCCTATCTGGTACATGTGTTGAGGCCACAGGAAGCCTGAGCCAAGCTCTGGGATGCTTGGAACCCTGGGACTGAACATTGGGACACAAGCATTGCTGTCCCCAGCAGTCTTGCTTGGCAAGGCCCCAGCACATCCTGAGCTGGGTGTGGGTTGTAAGCAGAGTAAGACCAGAGCCTGGGTAACATGGTGAGCTGAGTCTGGATCAGACAAGGCTGTAGAGTGGAAGGCCAGACGTGCCAACCTGAGCTTCAGCAAAAAATGTGAAGAATATTAAATACTTCCAACATATGATGACACTAAGTAAACATTCCCAGTCTGTTATGGCTTGTGTCTAGATGTTCCCTCAAAGCTTCATGTGGTCATGGGGGGAGGACAGGCTTTGCAGAGGTGGCTGAATGTAGAATTTGTGATTCATTCATGGTCTAAAGCTGGGATTAAGGGTGAGAGTGTACACCTGCCCTAGGGAGGGTGGCCTGAATACAATATAAGGGGCAAAGAAAGAGGTTTGTCTCTCCTCCTTTGTTGTTTTTGCTGTCTTCTGCTGCCATGAATGGTTGCCCCTCTGCCATGTGCCACCCTGTCTTGGAGCCAGCCAATTAGGGACTGAAATCTCTATAAACTGTGAGCTAAATAAAACTTCCATCTTTAACTTGTGGGTGTTGGGTATTTTGTCTCAGCAGCAAGAAAAGTAAATGGCATTTCCCAAAAGTAGAAACAGAATAGAAAGGAATGGGACCAAAGCAAACCAAAATCTACAGGGAAAACATTAAATCTTATACATCCATTTCCAGCACCCAACACAAACAAACTGCTCTCATTCTTTGGCCTAGCTGGCTTTCTCTTCCTCTGGGTTCCCAACTTTGACCTCATAGCCAGACCCCTTTATAATGCTCCCTGCAAAACCCATACTTTCACATCCTCCCCAGTTTAGGATATGATTCACATCAGCTTTCAAATCATCCAGCATGATCTCACCCACTTTCCCAATATACATAAAACCTGATCCACAGAAAGCCAATACCTGGTTGACAGACAGAAGCTCTTTCTAAACTCCCAGAGGGTGCCAGGCTGTCTGATTCCAGATGCATAATTGAGACCCAACCACTCCCTGATGAAAACACCTCACAACAGACAAAACTTCAAAGATCTTGATCACCCTGCCTACAGAAAACAAAAACAATCCCTCTCCAGCAAAAAAAAAAACCCACTAAGTGTTCCATTCAACCCTGCCATCCCTGCCTAGACATATTACCCTGGGCACTCCTCCATATACAAGCCCTGCCAAAACAATCCAAGGTCTGAGTTCTTTTGAGCTGCATACAGCTACTGTTCAGAAGCCTAAATTCAGGCTGATGGTCTTCTTTACTGGTGGGCACCATTTGACTAACATACCCTTGTGGTTTCTCTCTAGGAATAGCTTTGTTCACCCCTCACAGTTTTGCTAAGATGATTCATGTTCCTCCAACCTTTTGAGCTCTCTGCTACACTTTTGGTTTCATACAGCCTCACATACTATTTCAGTTCACAGTTTGTAGAGCTTTCAGTCCATAGCTGGCTGGCTCCAAGACAGGTTAGCATGGCAGAGGAGAATTATTCTGTGGCATGGCAGACAGAAAGCAGAAGCCTGCCTTCTTTCTGTAAACCTATTGGTTGGTACCATTCATACCCAGTAGGGCTTTCCTCTTCAGTAATCCATTATCCACAACTATGCTAAAGCAATCAGTGGACTAATTCAATTATCACATACCCATAATCCAGTCACCTCCCCAAACCCCCACCTACGAATGCATGAGGTATTGTGGGGAAAGCTGTGGAGATATCAGCTATAACAAGCCCAGACACAGGAAGGCACATAAGGGTAAGACTCTGTTCTTATTAGACTGAGGAAAAGCAGGAGAGAATTTACAGTCAGACCTACCTCTATGTTATCATGGCACCTTACAGGAAATAGCCTTTGTAAACTTGGAATAAATGAACAGAAAGAGTGATTGATGGTTGACATCTGCACAGCCAGCTAGCCAGCAACACCTTTCCATGCAGCCAGCAGAGGGCAGAGCTGACCTACTCCCTGGGACAGAGGGGGCTCCCTCTTGGGAGTTCCATGTGTCCCATGGTAGTGGCTAATTCCCATAATTGATATTCTGCATCAATCCAACTAAATTTCCTGGAGCCTTCATGTACCCATGCCCTGCTCTTGTCCTGCAGGACGCTCTCCTTTTCTTGGGAGGTAAAGAAAATGCACCCAAAGGCAGTGCTTACAATGAGAGCTTATCTCTTTAAGCCCATAGTATAGTTTTGAGAACTGACCTGTTGTTGAGAGGAGCCCAGGTGAGACTGGAGTGGAATTTGGTGAGGGTACACATTGTCCATCTTTCCAACCTGCCTTGAGATGCTAACGACTGGTGTTCTCAATGGCCCAATCCACTCCCCTGATTGAGAATTAATAAAACCCAGGTTTGGCCTTGGGTTGAGGTCTTTGTTCCAATTAACCATCACCCTAGCTGTTCTTAGGACTCTCTTGGCTTCCTATGACTATAAATATGTCTTATCTTTATTCTCACTGTTTGTCATACTGGTAGTGGTAGATTGGAATTAACTCACTAGGATTCCAATAACTTTTCCCTGAGATTATAAATATAAACTTCCAGACTACAATGAGGATCTGGAAGGGCTCTCTGTACTTGTTTCTCTATTCCCAGCTTATTTTCATTTAATATAATGATTTCCAGGTCCATCTATGTTGTCACAAATGTCAGGATTGTATTCTTTCTTATGGCTGAGTAGTATTCCATGTGTATGTGCTGTATTTTTTATTTATTCATCAGTTGATGGACATGTAGGTTGCTTCTGTTTCTTGGCTATTGTGAATAGTATTACAACAAACATGGTAGTACAGATATATCTCTTATGTACTAATTTCATTTCCTTTGGCTGTTTATTCAGTATTGGGTCCTGCCCTAGATCCCTAATCTCCCAAACGAGTGTATGGCAGAAGTTAAATAAACAATTATAATGATTTGAGGGCACTGGGAGGGTCAAAACCCTTTAATAAAGCTTGTGACTCTGAGGGCTAAGACAAAGGCTTCTCTAGATCAATCTATTTTTAATAGTCCAACAAGGGGCAGAGAAACTGAGGAAAGTGCAGGCAATGAGCAGGACCTTGGAGTCACTTCAAGGATGTCTCCAAGTAATGCATCAAGTCAATTCATTAGAACTGTATTATCATGAAGGCATGGTAGAAGTGAGACAGTAGGAGTAAATTCCTCCAGCTGTAGTCTCTATCTACTTAACTGGTGTTGGAGCCAAGTGTCTGCAGCTGTGGCCTTAGCTTGCCCTTTGAGATGTCTCTGGCCTCATAGATTACTACAAATCTCAGCCATGATCAGTGATTCATAGAGGTTCACTTACTATGAATCAGCTCCATCGCTAGGCAAGGGGCCGAGGCCTAGGACAAACTCACAGATAAACATAGAAAGCCAATTAGTAAAATTTAAATCCTGCTCAGAGCCGCCTTGTAGCAGCCTCCAACAATTCAGGAGCAGAATTTCTGGATTACATAGTAGTCCTATTTTTAATTTAATTTTATTCTTTTTTTATCGGTACCAGGGATTGAACTCACAACTGCGTGCTTGCAAGGCAGGTGCTTATGCTGCTGAGCTAAATCCCCAGCCCCTATTTTTAATTTTTTGTGGTGTCTCCATACCATTTTCCGTAAAGCTGGTACTAATTTGCCCTCCCATGAGTAATGTACAAGTGCTCTTTTTTCTCCACGTCCTCCCCAACAGTCATCTTTTTCCCTTCTGATAGTAGCCATTCTTACTGATTTAAGGTGCTATAACACTGTGGTTTTGATTTGCATTTCTCTTCCCATTCCCTAAAAAGTCTCCACACTCCCTAAGGATCTCAAGATTTTCCAAACCACTTACAAGGAAACATGGGAACTTTTTCTTTTCTTGCTTTCCCATGGTTTCTGCCTCTGTAATTAGAAATCCCCTCTCAGGTGGCTTGAACAGACGATCTCACCATTGAGGACATCATTGGGCCACATAGAGTAAGCACCACAGCAGATTACCCACATCACCCATCGCCCAAGTCTGGAAGGGCAGCAATCTTGCAATCCTCAGGCTCTCTTCTGTCTTCTCACAGCAGAAACTCCCAGGATAGGGGGACAAGGAACATGCGGTATGCTTGCCTGTTGCTCTGCTCATCTGCTCACCAATTCAGCTGTGGGCTCCATAGGCAAGTGCTAGGAGGCCCATAGCTGGAGGAAAGCAGGCAGGCAGGTCCCAGGACAGAGAGTGCGCTCAGCTTAACTTCCCCCTTGACCTTGAGCACAGCCTCTGCACAGCGTGGACTCATACCAGGGATGTGATGGACTGACACCTGTGCCTGGTAAAGGCTTGTCTGCCACTGCTTGTCAGAAGAGTGGGTGGCCTCAGTCCAGAGAGCTTGCCCTCCTTACAGCCTGGAGTTTTTTTCCATAAGTTCTGTGCTCCCCTCAAGGGCCTAAGTGTTCCTCCAGCCTGAGTGTTCTGTGGAGAAATGTGCTGTGTAAACAGGATGGCTGCTTCCACCCAGCCCTCTCTAGAGCAGAGGCTTATGGGCCTCTCAGGGATGGAGAGGAAGGTTAGCAGTCCTCACCCTTATAAATGGTGCTATCTATCTCTCCACTCCAAGCTGGAGGAGAGATCCAAGCAGCCTGAGGCTCCGAGTGTGGGTGAGCTTAACTCCCAGCCCTGGGTGTTTGGGTCAAATCAGGCAGTGAGAGTCAGCCTGAGTGCCACAGGCCAAAGGGAAGAGGATCTCCCCATCACTGGTGAATTAGCAGAGATACCCCAAGAGCCTGGGTTGTTTCTGCTCATCTTTAGGTCCATGATTTCTTAGAAGCCAAAAAGAGGGTAACTGACAATGCTTAAGGACAGATGGAGTGAGTGAGGGACCATGTCCCTCCTCTCCAAAGCCTGAGAAGGATGGGTCAGGATTGTATTTGAAACACAGTAGAGCAGGCTGAGGTCAAAAAGGTACAGTGAGTTCTCTAGGGTCATATTGGGAGGCATTAATTCCACACAAACCTGGGCCTCTGACTTCCACACTCTTCACTTTGCTCCTTACCTACCTGAGGCACTCACCACTGCAAACCAGAGGGAGGGCACATGGAGCTCTATTAGATGCCTGATGACTCTATGAATTTCTATGTGAGGATAGTTCGGGTCTTCCCAGGGCTCCTGTCTGGATCTGCTTGACCCTCAAGCTCTGCCATGTTCTTAAGTACCAACAAGCACAAGATGGGGGAGAGATTTGAAAATGCCTCAGATAGACCTTGGCCTTTCCTTTCTGCAGGAGCAGCAGCTGGAGTGGGAGCCATGTCGTGGTGCTCTCTGGCCCTCACCCTCATCTTGGTAACAGTTTCTGGCATCATGTGCAACAGGACAGAATTTTGTGTTGGAAGCCCTGGTATCCCTGGGACTCCTGGATCCCATGGTTTGCCTGGTAGAGATGGGAGAGATGGTGTGAAAGGAGACCCTGGACCTCCAGGTACTGAGGGGCAGACTTTCAGCTCAGCTGAGGGATGGAGACCCATTTTCAGGGGGCCCATCTCTCCAGGGGTCTGGGCTGGGTCCAAGATTTCAGCTGACCTGGGCTTGATGGGAATCTCCTAGGTCCTTGGGCATCCTGGGGAATCTATCTTCAAAGTGCCCAAGTAACAGCAGGTGAACCAGCCCAGTGATGATAGAGGCCCACAAGTCCATGTCCCTTTCCCTCTGCAGGCCCCATGGGTCCTCCTGGAGGAATGCCGGGCTTCCCTGGGTGTAACGGCATGAGTGGAATTCCTGGTGTCCCTGGAGAACGTGGAGACAGGGGGGATCCTGGTGAGAGGGGCCCTCCAGGTGAGTAGGAACAGGGAGTAAGGAAGAGCAGCAGTGACATGGGCAGAGTGCCATGTGGTCAGCCACATGAGGGACAACAAGGACTAGTCAAATGACAGAGAGGCCCAAGGCATATGGCTTAACTGATGTAACAGAGTATGCAGTTGAGGAGAGAAATGAGAAGTGTTGGAGGAGTGGTCACCATTCAGGGCCTTACAGGAGTAGAGAGTGGTCCATGCATCACGATGTTGATGGAGAGACACAGTTGTCATGAGGGGAGGGGGGAGATAGCACTGGGAAGAGGGGAGACCCTTCCTGGGCCTGAGGCTTTGGCAACCTTTCTGAAAGGTACCTAGGGTTGTGGGTCCAGGACTCAGGTGGTGGGTGTGGTTGGAGTCCCACACACAGAGGGAGCCCCGCAGCTCTGCATAATCTGGAGGTTCGTCAGGACAGAGTAGAGACTATCAGACCTGGTGGTGGGTAGGGGACAGGGCCCTTTCCAGATGCCAGAGTAAAACACAGGTGGGCAGCACAGAAAAGGAGAGCAGGAAGGGGTTGAGCAGTACTGAGCTGTCTTGGAAGATAGGGGAGTGTGGAAACATCCCACTTTGTGTGCCCTTGTAATGTGGGGCCTGGGCATTGTGCTTAGACACTTGATGGACAGAATTTCAGGCTTTCAGCTGATACTACTTGTCAGCAAGCAGAGATCTTATTGTGTTGGCCCTCATGTAGAGTGGTGGTCTCTCCGCAGGGCTTCCAGCTTCTCTAGATGAGGAAATCCAAACCATTTTCCGTGACCTTGAACATAAAATCCTGCAGTCAACCGGAGGTAAGGGAATGGGCTTGGGGTCTCATGGGTATGTGGCTCTCATAAGTTCCTGCCCTTGGTACTAGCCTCCAGAACTATAGACCCTATAAATGAGTGTAAACATGTAGGACTTGGGAGAAATGATGCTGCCCTTTTCTAATGTCTTTGAATGGTCCAGAAGTGACAAATGGACATAGACTTTCTTTCAATCCACATGTTCTGTGCTTAATTTGCTTTCGGTTGTATCCTAGGACATTAAAGCTTTTCTGACAATAAGTAACTGTTAAATGCATGGATGAATGAATGGATGGATGAGAGCAGAGAGAAATTTAGAAAACTAGGATTGGAAGAGAAAGGGAAGACAGACACACACACGCATGTGCATGTGCGCACACACACATGGGTGCACACACACACACGCAAGAAGGAGGAAGAAATGAATAGTTTGCAGACAGCCTGATGGTGGGAATTGGAGGGAACACAATGCATGTGGAGGTTGGTGACCTGACCCAAACTCCTCTGCTCTTAGTCCTCAGCTTGCAAGGATCCATGCTGGTGGTGGGGGACAAGGTCTTCGCCACTAATGGCCAGTCGGTCGACTTTAATGCCATTAAAGAGACTTGTACCAGAGCAGGTGGTGATGTTGCTGTCCCAAGGAATTCAGAGGAGAACACAGCCATTGCCAGCATCGTGAAGAAGTATAACATCTACCCTTACCTGGGCCTGACAGAGAGCCACACCCCCGGGGACTTCCGCTACCTGGATGGGGCCCCCGTAAACTACACCAACTGGTACCCAGGGGAACCCAGGGGTCGGGGCAAGGAGAAGTGTGTGGAAATGTACTCAGATGGGACATGGAATGACAGGAACTGCCTGCAGTACCGACTGACCATCTGTGAGTTCTGAGTAGGCCTTGAGGCCAAAGGGTAGCTCAGATCCTGCCTGAACTTCCATTCCCCATCTTGACAGCCCACTTGGTTTATGAGATGCTAAAACTCCTTTGCAAACAGGTTTATTTGTGGCTATTAGAACTGGATGTGTCCTTAGACCCTTAATTCCATAGATGGGCCCTGACTTGTTCATAACCAGAAATCCATTTCAATACTCCCTTGGAGCTCCTGGGTAGCACATGCTCCCCAGCTTCGGCCTTCAGTGTAGGCAGAGACTTCTTCTTCCCCATCTTGTCTGGTTCCTTCATTTACAGATGGTAACAGTGAGGTCCCAGAATGGAAGAAGCCTCTGAAATTACACACAGGATGTCTTTTTCTGTGTGGTCCCATCAAAATAAACATAATGGTAGAGTAGAAAGACTTTTGGCAAATTCCAGATGTGAAGTCCTAAGGATATGGGCTGTCTGGGGACAACGTAGTCTCTGGGAAGTTAGGCAACAAGGCAGTGCCCAGTGCAGTGATGCTGGACCACAGCCCTAGTAATTGGCAGGTGTGACCCACGTCCTTGGGTTCTGGGGTACAAGGTCCTCTTCTTCAGCTGAACCTGTAGGGAAGAACCCCTTCTACCTCAGACCTGACCCAAGTAACTTCCTGTTGACAGACACATCCCTGCTTATTGCAGACATCAGTGAGGCCCTCACACCGCCACACCATGGCCTCTGTTCTTGCCTGTCATTAATTCATTCACTCAGCTATTTCATTAAAATCATCTGGGTACCAGGCCTTAGGCTGTGCCTCAGTGTGGGTGCCCTGTGACTTTTGGGAAGCTTTGCTTTCTCTACTCCTGTTTCTGCATTTTAAAAATGGATATCAGATACTGGTTGCTGTCTAAATATTAACATCATTTTGACTATCAAAATTATGACAACCACTACTGCAAAAAGTCACTGTTCCTTGAACACTTGCTGTATGCTAAGCACCTTGACAAACACTTGGAGTATTTCTTAATAAACTTCATTTCCTGTTCACAATGCCATGAATGAGTATTGTTTTCTCTATTTTTTTAATATAAGGACTCTGAAGCCTACAGAGGTGAAATGTCTTCAGTCTTATTATATCCACAAGTGGCAGAGGCTGGATTCAAATCTGTTTACTTGACCTGAAGTTCATGCTTGTCACTGCCCAACCCTCAAGCCAAGCAGTGATTATTTAAGTGTAATAAATAATCTATGTTAACATGAGCTTCTGTTGCTTTTGTTTCCAGGAACACCCCATTTGTGTATTTATAAGTCAAATTAGCTCCAGCTTGGGGCTTTTACTTGCAAGAAGAAAGGGAAATTCAAACTCAGGTTATACTTTCCTTGTTTTGTGGGAGAGGCAATCTGAGCTCTTCCAGGGGACACAATGAAGAGGGGAGCTATATGAATATCTGGAAGGACATATGGACATCATTGTCAGGGTAACTCCAGGCCTGAGGTCATGCGGTCCATCTGCGGGTGGTGCTAGCATATCTCCCATCCCCTTCTTGGCCACCTGGATGGTTTGGAAGTGGCACTCAGAGTAGTCTTCAAGCCTACATAGAATGAGGCTATGTCTTCTGTCCAAGGGCCAAGGGGGGATGGGACCATGTCCCTTTGGAGGGCAACCACATATGTATCTCATCCAGAAAACTTCATCTCTGCCCAGCCTCACACCTTCCAATACATTGTCTCACATGTATTACTTCTTTTCTTGGACAGAAGAAAGCTCTAAATCGAAACACAGAAAACATGTTGAGAATAAAGGGTACTACTTCTCATTTTTTTCTGTGTGTGAATACTATTTTTTAATCTTATAGTCCTGCACATGTTTTCATATTCTGGAATATGAATTATTGAGCCACTGTGCCCAAAGGAAAACAAGAAGGAGAAATACATATTCCCTGTTTTTAGGCTAAGCTTCTAAAAATTGATGTTTTCCTATTTCTTTTCAGGTTCTATTTGCTATTTTAATCCCATGTTTTACAATTAATTATTGATGGTTTGTGAGAAAACCTGCTTTGTATTTTGTTGATCTTATCATACCCAACTATATTTTTAGATTCTCATTTAATCCCCTAATACTTTTAATATAATTGATCTCTTTATGTTTTATAAATATGTGATTATCTGCACAAACAATGGAAAATTTACCCTTTATGTATTCACAATTCCTATACTTGGGTGTTTGTCTTTATTTACTTATTTATTTTTATTTTAAAGAGAATAAAACAAAAGAGGACAGATCTAAGCAGGTCAGAATGGAACAATGTAAGCAACATAGCACTTCACAACAAGACAATTAGATATTAACAGTAGCTATCATAATGTCTCTTTCTTTGAAATAGTTGAGCTTAGCTTTATACACAATAATGTCAAACATAACAAAATAGAATAAAATCACTCAAGAGAATGAAAGTATTGCAAGGCATTATGAACTAAATAACCAAAGATGAACAATGGCTACTACATTATCTCATTTTCCATAAAAATTTGTTTATACTATCATACATATTAAAATCCAGTAAGACACAACATGATAGAACCAATGGTAATAGAAAAACAAGAGCATGGTAGGACTTCAGAGCAAGATGACATTAAATCAACAATGGCTACCATATTGTCTTTTCTTCAGAGTAACTATTCATTCTATCACATATATTAAAATCAAACAAAACATTCCAATCAATGAATGAAAACATAAGACTTCAAAGCGATACAATGGTGAACCGATACAATGGTGAACCGTGATTACCATAAAATCTTCTGTATTCTTACCATTTCTTACACTAGGGAGACTATACAATATTTATACATGTGAATTTGACTTATTTCACTTATGAGTATGGATTCAAATTGCATCCATTTATTTATAAATATCTCAATGTGATCATTCTTTATAGCTGAGTAGTACTCCATTGTACAAAAGTACCACAATTTTTTTTATCCATTCCTCGGTTGATGGGCACTTAGGCTATTTCCAAGATCTGGCTATTAGAAATTGTGCCGTTACAAACATGGGTGCACATAATTCACTGTGGTAAGATGTTTTCAGTTCTTCTGGGAATATGCCTAAGAGTGGAATAGCTGGGTCAAATGGGACCTCCAACCCCAGGTTTTTGAGGAATCTCCATATTGACCTCCACAGTGGTTGCACCAGTGTACACTCCCACCAACAGTGCAGAAGAGTTCCTTTTTCCCCACAGCCTCTTCAGCATTTGTTGTTGGTAGTTTTGTTGATCCTGGCCATTTTTTCTGGAGTGAGATGGAATCTCAGTGTGGTTTTAATTTGTATTTCTCTAATGACCAATGATGATGAACATTTTTTCATGTATTTATTTGCCACTTGTATTTCTTCATCTGTGAACTGTATGTTCATCTCGGATGCCCATTTTTGGATTAGGTCTTTGAATTTCGGGGGTCTGATTTTTAAAAATTCTTTATAAGTTCTAGACAGAATTCCTTTGTCTGAGGGAGTGTTCACTAATATTTTTTCCCAGTTTTTGGGTTTTCTTTCACTCTGCTGGAGATTTCTTTGGACATGCAGAAACTCTTTAATGAGACATGATCCCAGTTATTGATTCTGGGAAGTATTTCCTGTGCAGTTTGGTTCTTGTTCATGAATTCTCTACCAACCCCTATCCCTTCAAGATTTTTACCTACTTTGTCTTCCAACAGATTTAGTGTTTCTGTTTTAATATTTAGATCTTTGATCCATTTAGATTTTAGTTTAGTACATGGTGATAGGTGTGGGTCTAATTTTAGTTTTTGGCATATGGAGAGCCCAGTTTTTCCAGCACCATTTATTAAAGAGACTATTGTTCTTCCAATGAACATGCTTGGCCTCTTTATCAAAGATAAGATGGCTGAGTGTGTCTGTAGTTGTATCTTCTAGCCTATTTCATTGATCTTCAGGTCTGTTTTTATTCCAATACCATGTTGATTTTATTATGGTAGCTTTGTAGTATAACTTCAAGTCAGGGATTGTGATGCCTCCTGCCTTGGCTTTGCTGCTTAGAATTGTCTTTGTTATTCTAGTTCTTTTCTGGTCCCAGATGAAAGTTAGGAGTGATTTCTCTAGACTTATGAGGTATGTTAGTGGTATTTTCACTGGGATTGCAGTGAATCTGTATAACAATTTTGGGAGAATGGCCATTTTCACAATATTTATTCTTCCTATCCCTATCCATGAACAAGGGATGTCTTTCCATTTACTGAAGTCCTCTTTGATCTCTTTTTCAGGGTATTATAATTTTCCCCGTACAACTCTTTTACATCTTTTGTTAGATTAATTCCTAAGTATTTCATTTTTTGGACGCTAGTGTGAAGGGTGTGGCTTCTCTTATTTCTCTCTCAGTGATTTTGTTGTTAGTGTATAAGAATGCTATTGATTTTTGAGTCTTGACTTTGTATCCAGCTACATTGCTGAATTTATTTATTATATCTAGGAGTCTTTCAATGGAGTTTTGGGGGTCTTCTATGGAGAGTATCATGTCATCTGCAAATAACAATAATTTAACTTCTTCTTTTCCTATCTTTATTCCTTTCATTTCTCTCTTTTGTCTAATAGCTCTGGCTAGTATTTCCAGTACTATGTTGAATAGGAGCAGTGATAAGGGACATCCTTATCTTGTGCCTGATTTCAAGGTAAAGGCTTTCATTTTTTGGCCATTTAATATGACACTTGTTGTTGGTTTGTCGTAGATGACCTTTACCATATTGAGGCAAAGACCATCTATTCCAATTCTCTGTAAGGTTCTTATCATGAATGAGTGTTGGATCTTATCAAAAACTTTTTCTGCATCTATACAAATGATCATGTGATTCTTACTTTTGGCTCTATTGATATGGTGGATTGCATTTATAGATTTATGTATGTTGAACCATCCCTACATGCCTGGGATGAACCCCACTTGGTCATGGTGTATAATCTTCTTGATGACTTGTTGCATCCCATTTGCCAATATTTTATTGAGAATTTTTGCATCTTTGCTCATTAGGGAGGTTGGCCTGTAGTTGTCTTTTTTAGTTGGGTCTTTCTCAGGGTTTGGTACTAGAGTGATATTTGCTTCCAGGAATGACTTAGGGAGAATTTCTTCCCTTTCAATTTCATTGAAGAGTTTGAGGAGTGTCGGCATTATGTCTTCTTTGTATTTCTTGTAGAATTCTGCAGTGAATCCAACTGGGCCTGGGCTCTTCTTTGTTGGTAGGGACTTGATTACATTTTCAATTTCTTTAATAGAAATTGGGTTATTCAGCAGTTTTACATCTTCTTGATCCAGCTTTGGTGGTTCATATGTTTCTAGGAATCTGTCCATTTCTTCTGTGTTATTTAACCTTTGAGAGTAGAGGTATTCATAATAGTTGTTGATGATCTTGTGTATTTCCACAGGGTTGTTAGTGATTTCACGTTTTTCATTCTGTAGTGTGTGAATTTGAGTCTTTTCTTTCCTTTTTAAAATTAGGTTGGCTAGCGGCTTATCAATTTTATTTATTCTTTCAAAGAACCAACTCTTTAATTCATTGATTCTTTGCATTGTTTTCTTAGTCTTTATTGCATTAACTTCTGCTCTGATCTTTATAATTTCCTCCCTTCTTTTGGCTTTGGGCTTGGTTTGCTCTTCTTTTTCTAGCTGTTTGAGGTGTAATATCAGGTTGTTTATTTCTGTTAGTTCTGTTTTCCTAATGTGGGAGCTCAGTGCAATAAATTTTCCTCTGAGAACTGCTTTCATTGCATCCCACAGGTTCTGGTAAGTTGTATTTGTATTTTTGTTTGCTTTTATATATTGTTTAATTTCTTCTTTAATTTCCTCTGTGACCCACTGATTGCTCAAGAGCGTATTATTCAATTTCCATGTGTTTGTGGGGTGTTTTTGCAGTTATTTTATCATTGATTTCCTAGTTTCATGCTGCTATGATCTGATAACTTGCATAGGATAATTTCAATTATTTTGTATTTACTTAAATATGTTCTGTGGGTTAGTATATGGTCTGTTTTAGAGAATATCCCATGTACTGCTGAGAAGAATGTATATCCTGATGTTGTTGGATGGAACACTCTGTATACGTGTATCAAATCCATTTGTTCACAGGTGTGATTCAGTTCTGTTCTTTGCTGATTTTCTGTATAGTTGATCTATCCCTTTGTGTCAATGGTGTGTTAAGGTCTCCTGTTATAATTGTGTTATTGCTTATTTGATTTTTCATTTCTGTTAATACTTGCTTTGTGTAGCTGGGTGCTCTGGAATTTGGTGCATATATATTTAAGATTGTTATCTCTTTGTCTTGCAGTTTTCCCCTAACTAGTATATAGTGACTTTCTTTATCTCTTTGGACCATTCTTAGTTTGAAGTTCACATGGTCTGCAAACAGAATAGCTACCCTCACTTTTTTTTGAGTTCCTGTCGCATGGAATATTGTTTTCCATCCTTTGACTTTCAGTTTACGAGTTTCCTTTTGGGTTAGATGGGTTTCTTGTAGACAGCCTATGGCTGGACGTTGTTTCTTGATCCATTCTGCCAGTCTGTTTCTTTTAATTGGTGAATTGAGGCCACTTACATTAATGGTTATAACTGTCATATATTGGTTTATTGTTGACATGTTATCTTTCTGGTGCTGTATCTTAACTTTCCATTCTTTTTCATTGTCTGTCTTGCTTAGTGGTTTTTTCCTATATGTATCTAGAATGTCTTTCAGTATTCTTTGTAGAGTTGGTTTGGTGATCATGAAGTTCTTCAGCTGTTCTTTGTCCATCCACTTTGAAGGACAGTTTTGCAGGGTACATCAGTCTGGGTTGGAAGTCATTTTCCTTTAGGATCTGAAACACTTCACTCCATGCTCTTCTTGACTTCATTGTTTGTGTTGAGAAGTCTGCTGTGATTCTGATAGGTTTTCCTTTATAGGTGATCTGTCTTATCTCTCTAACAGCTTTTAATATTCTGTTCTTATGTTGGATTTATGGTATGGTGATTATTATAGTCTGGGTGTAGTTTTGTTTCAGTTATAGCTATTTGGAGTTCCATATGCTTCATTAACCTGTATGTCAGTTTCCATACTCATGTTTGGGAAGTTTTCAGCTATTACTTCTGTAAATAGCCTCTTGATATCATTTGTGTTATCCCTTTCTTTTTCATTTATCCCTATTAATCTTATGTTGTTTTTCTTTGCATCATCTTGCAGCTGTTGAATTCTTAGTTCCTGATTTCTTGTTACTTTTAGATGATCTTTCCTTTCCCATTCACTAGCTGCAATCTTATCTTTGAGGTCTGAGATTCTATCTTCACTTTTGTTGAGGTGGTTTTTGCAATGTTCAATAGAGTTTTTGATATCCTGTGTATCTCTTTGAATCTGCTTCATGAATTCAGTTTGCTTCTTAAACTGTTCATTCAGGGATTCTATTATTTTGCTTTTTTCCTCTAATTTTTTAACTGTGTCTTCTTGGATGAATTCAGTATTTCTTTCACTACTTTTATCATTTCTTCTTTTACCTGGGAGATTATTTCTGATTTGAGTTCCTTCATAGCTTCCCATACTTGCTCCTTTATTTCAGTTCATATCATTTCAGGTATTTCAGGTGTATGTCTAGTATTTTCTTCTATGTACATGGCTCCTAGGCTTTCTTGGGATGGGCTGGAGGTTTGAGATTGCATTTTGGTCTTTTGTTTTGTCATTTTCCTATATTTCCGTGTTTCCAGTGATGTTCCAAAGCTTTTCCTGGATGTGTTGGAAATCACCTCCTGTGCTCTCCCCTACTGGGACTCAAGTGACTTTGGCTCCCCTTGTGCAGTGGGCCTGGCTTCTCTGGTTGAATGAAGGTCTCTGGGAGTGGTCCACTCAAGCCTGTGGAACCTCTGGAGCCTAGTCCAGTGTCTTAGGGGCTGGGCGGGCACCAGCTCCCAGGATTGATGGTCCCAAACTTTTCCTGGGCCTGTGCTGCTGAGCTGCAACTCACCTAGTGGTGGTGCAGGCCTGGCTTCCCTTTTGGTGGGCCTGGCTCCCCTGGTTGAATGAAGGTCGCTGGGCTGGGTGTTTGTCTTTTTATAAGTGACAGGAGCCCTCTACATCACTGACGAAACCCAGTGATACAAGAGTTCTCATCCTGTGAATCTTTCCTATATTTTACCATTGAAGATGAGACTTGTTCTAGGTTTGAGCAGGCATTGTCTGCCTTTGGCCCTGGCATTCTCTCTACTCTATATACCTACAAAAAAGTGGGTGAGTGAACAGGCCACTGCCCACCCCTGCTTTGACCTAGCTGCCACTTGTGCCCCCACTGGCAATGAATCAGATCTGAGATTGAAGATTGTAATGAGAAAACCTAGGAGCCAAACTAGTTTGAACTGTGTTTTAACAACTCCAGTAGCTTTTGACATTGTAGAGGTCTGGAAAGAACTCATTATGAAGAATCTAAGATTATGTATTAATTTCAAGGGCAGAGGGAGTGTCAAGCTTCAAATTTGTATATGCCTCAATTCAAACTTTTAATAAAACATTATAGATAAGTAAATTTCATGATTTTTGATAGTGAATTATCCTTGCATCCCTGGGCTACACCTTTCTTGATGTGATGACTGATATTTTCATCAGTTAATATATGCCAGGGATTGAACTTGCATTAATTCATGTAACTTTGTTAATAGTAATCTGTGGCATTATTCTTCTCAATGATAAATAAGAGTAGTATTGAGACATAGAGGTGGAAGTGATTTGGCAAAGATATTGTGGCTGATTTGTAGGCTAAAGAAAGTAGGCAGTGAGATTAGCGAGACTAGGCTATTAATTATCAGTACATTGTTGGACTTTAGTAGCCATTTTTAAGTATATATATATATATATATATATATATATATATATATTTGCATTTGCAGTTATTTACTTCCCTTCTTTTGGTCTATCTTTATTCTTTTTTGTTTGTTTGTTTTGTTGTGACTCAGGGTTTTGTTGTAGTTCACATTGGCCTTGAACTCACTCTGTGGTGCCTCAGCCTCCTGTGTGCTGAGATTGCAAATGTGTGCTACCACACCTGGCTATCTGTTCTTACCTACATGTTTCATTAATTATTTTAGTTAAGACCTTTTTTTTGAATGCAGTCATTTATATGAGAAAGAAATTATTTCTTTTCTGAAGATTCAATAAGAAGCAACTTAAAGCCACTTGGGGTGATGTGGAGGGTAGTTGATATATATATATTTTTTTGTGTTACCAGGGATTGAAATCACAACCTCACACTGGTCAAGCTTAATCCACTGAGCTAAACCCCTGGTCTATTGATAATTTTTTCTTTGTAATTTTCTATTTTATGAAAAAATAAAGCAAAATTTCATAGTAAAATAAGAAAATAGCAACCGGTAATGCACTATGTATTCATTATCTTCAAAGCAGTTACTCAGAATTAAAAACTTGGAAAAAATAATTATTTTTTACAAAGAATAAACAAATATATTAGCAC
Organism: Hydrochoerus hydrochaeris; assembly: GCA_004027455.1. NCBI lineage: Eukaryota > Metazoa > Chordata > Mammalia > Rodentia > Hydrochaeridae > Hydrochoerus > Hydrochoerus hydrochaeris. Next base: position 19,140 of record PVLA01010223.1, read on the forward strand.
AAAACTTTCTTTTCATGAATGAAGAGAAACTAGTAATATAAATGAAACAGATTAGCATATATATTACAACAAAAGTTCCACTTGACCCAGTCATCCCTTTTTTGATAGCTTCCCCCAAAACTTTAAATTATTATATTACAGAGATATATGAATACCCACATTTATAACAATTTGTAATAGCTAGATCTTGGAAACAGCATATGCATCCATCAATAGACAAATGGATAGGAAAATGTGGTTTACACAACCACATTATACACAGCGGAGTATTACTTAGGCATAAAGAAAGATAAACTTGAGGAATTTGTATGTAAATGGAAGCAACTTGAGAATATAATGTTAAGTGAAATAAGTCACAAACTTGAATATTCCATGGTTTTGCTTATATGAGAAACTCAAAGTATATGTGTATATATACATATATATGCAAATGAGGAGCAAAACTGAAGATAATGGGAAGCAGGTAGAGGTTCAGATGTCCCTCAAATTACCTATTCCACTGGTTGATTATTTTTCAATTCCATTTCAATACTTTGTAATCAATGATATATTATTCTTACACTTCTTGGGTCAACTAAACTGCCTTCTAACATCTATTTTATCTAGTTTTCAAATATATTCTGTAAAATAAGTGTATATAATGCAATTTTATAATGTTAATACCAACAACTTGTTATGATTTAGATCAATACTCTTCCCCCAAAGTTCTTATGAGCCCGTTGTCAGGGCTTTTGGAAGGTGATTGAGTCATGGGGTGTGGGCATGACTAACTTGCTGGTAGATGGGGTATAGTCAGGAGAGGTGGTCACTGAAGGCATGACCTGCAAGGGGCTAACATTTTCTCTCTGCTTCCTGGCTAACACGACCTCAGCAGCTCTCCTCTACCCAAGCCGTTCCACCATGCCCTTCCTGTATTTACCCTGCTGAACATGGGCTGAAGTATCTGAAACCGTGAGCCAAAAATAAACCTCTCCTCCTTTAAATTGCAGGTACTGATATTGCATTTCAGCAATGAGAAAGTGACTATGACACCATGTATTTGAGTGTAATACTCCCTTTCTTTTCTGGTTTGTTTATTTCTTACACATTTTTCTTTAATTGTTGGTAATATGTCATTCAGCCCATGCAACAGTAAGTCTCTTCCCAGGTGCTGCTGACAGCACACACTTTATTTCTTGCTCTGAGTCTTCCTGCATGCCAGATACTAGCTGATCTCAGGTTTCCGGGACTCAGATGCAGTGAGCTGGACTCTGGGCTTTCAGGTGAGTTTGCATCTACTCTGAATCATGCAATTATTCTGTTATTACTGGCTGCCAGGGACATAGTCTTCCCATGGTTGGGAAAGAAACACAAAAGACCGCACTTATCCTGAAAGCATGCTTGAGCTTGCTGTGCCCTTCTTATCTGTGCTGGTCATATGGCCCAAACGGATATCCAAGGGACTGGAGTGTTTATTCTGCACAGCCCAGTGGGAGTCTCTGGAAAATACTGTGCAAAGAGCATGTGTGTATAATTACATAATGATGAGGAAGTAAAACTGAATTTATGGGTATTTAGCCAAAGAAACAATTATTTTATTACTGACTATGTAGTTATTTTCTTATTCTAGGAAATAACTTATTTATTACTTTAATTTTAATTTCTTAATTATACTTTCTTTTTAAAAATGCAGCCATCCCTTGGTGTCTAGAGGGGGTCAATTCTCATATCCCTGTAAGATACTAAAACCCACAGATGTTCATATTGCTTATAAAAAGGTACAGTATTTGCATATAACCTTTATACATCTCCTGTATACTTTAAATCATCTCTAGATTCCTTATAACACTTAACTCTATATAAGTAGTTGTTATACCACATTATTTAGGAAATAATGACATGAAAAAATTCTGTATGTGTTCAACAGAGCTGTAACCACCATAGGCCTCATTATATTTTGATCTATGTTGTGTGGAATCTGCAGATGTAGAACTCACAAGTGAGGTATTACTTGTTGTATAAGTCCATTGTCCTCAGAGGATTAGTTCTGAGGCTGATGTTTCTGTCAATTCTCACTCTGTTTGTCTCCTACAGTGTTTGGTGATTTTTCTACAAAGTGGACTCAATTCATTTAATCTCCTTGAGAAGACCCTGGGGTGTTTGGGTTAAGGGCAGGATCTCTATTGCTTTATGTCTTTACAGTGTACTAGGCTGTGATGATCTGGGACACTTGAAACACTGTTTTCATCTTGGTATAAATGGAAACAGTGGCAATAACAATACAGCATAAATCCAAACCCTAAATCTTATGCAACTACAATCCTATGGATCTATATTCCTAAAAGAGAATCTTTTTTCCCACCAGATCACTATACAACAATTAGGGTCCTGTTTTTGCATGAATGCTTCCATTTCAAATTTCTACTTTTTAGGAGATTGCCTACTTAATTAATATATGATTTGAATGTGCTTTGTCCTTGGAATTAACAGGCCCTGCATAAGTGTACTCATGGCATTAGGAAACACAGCTTTCAAAGTGGGCTTTAAACAATAAGGCCCTCTTGGCATCTGGCAACTTCCCTGTGACAGGAATGGGAGGGCTGGTGGACAGGGCATAGTGACTTGAAGGTACATAAGCTGATGGCCCTTCAATGCTGATCACCAATCAGAACATGGAGTCAAAGGGAAGTGGCCTAGTCTGCTCCCACTAAGCAAAATGCAAATATCTTGAGTTGTTTGGTGAGATAAAGTGTTTCAAGGAGCGAATCGGGGTTTGGGAAAAGGCAGAGACATCCAAGGCCACAACAAGCTCTGGTGATAAGCAGTGGACACTCCAGAAACCAGGCCTGGAGGAGCCACAGGCTGGCCTGGCATCTGCTCTGCTCCAGGGCTCTGCTCCCTTCAGGGCCTTCCCATGTGCCCACTCCTGGGTTGCACTGTGGGGAAAAGGAAGTGAATTGAACACAGCACTTGTTCCAGAATAGGCACAACACTGACAAAGATGCTAATTGTGGCCATAGAGAAGCCAGAGTGTCATCATGCAAGTGACTCACACGTTCCATCAGGCTCTATGAGGCTGAACTTTGCAGGTGCTCATCCAGGTGAGCATCCAATCTTGGGAATGAGACCCCTGTCCTCACAAAGTTGTCCTAAACAGACAGCCAATAACTTCATGTGGAGATGAATGATTGTGAAGAAAGTCAATCAGAAAGTGGGCAACTGAAAGAAGAAGAATTAGAAAGGGTCAATAAATGCATGAAAAAATGGTCAACATCTTTGACTGTTAGAGAAATGGAAATTAAAATGACACTGAGATTCCATCTAGCTCCAGAAAGAATAGGCATCATCAAGAATTCAAATAATGACAAACGCTGGTGAGGCTGTGGGGGAAAAGCAACCATTCCATTTTGTTAGTGGGAATGTAAACCAGCATATATGAAAAACAGTATGGAAATTCTTCACAAAATTAAAACTAGAAACTCCATTAGACCCAGCTACCAGGTATCTTTTGAAAAGAGTTAAAGACATTATATTATAATGTATATCCATGTTTATAACTGCACAATTCATAGTAGTTGAATCTTAGAAGTGGCTATGTCAGCATCAACAGATGAATGGGTGAGGAAAATGTGGTATTTACACAGAATGGAGCACTACTCTGCCCTAAAGAAAGATAAACTGGCTCTTCAGCCCACTTCCCTGCCACCTCCCCAACCCCCACCCTCCTCCCAAGTGCTTCTCCAGCTGCGGCTATACCTTGCTGGCTCTGAGCTCTTGGCTCCTGCTGAGCTAGAACAGCTTCTGTCTCACGTCAAACAAAAAAATTGTATCTGTCTGGACCTCATCAGCCACGATGAGATGTTCTCTGATATTTACAAGATCCGGGAGATTGTGGGTGGGCTGTGCCTGAGGTGGAGGGCAAGATGGTCGGTAGAACAGAGGGGAACACTGATGACTTGCTCATTGGTGGAAATGCTAATCCTGAATGCCCGGAGGGCGAAGACACGGAAAGCGACAGAAGTCACTGGTGTTGATTTTGTCAGGAACCATCACTTGCAAGAAACCAGCTTCACCAAGAGGCCTACAAGAAATACACCAAAAGATTATATGAAATCAGTTGGAGGCAAACTTGAAGAACAAAGACCAGAAAGAGTAAAACCGCTTATGACAGGGGCTGCAGAACAAATCAAGGACGTTCTTGATTATTTCAAAAAATAACCATCAGTTCTTTATTGGTGATTATTCATTATTCTTTATTGGTGAAACATGAATCCCAATGGCATGGTTGCTCTCCTGGATTACTGTGAGGATGGTGTGATTTATGATTTTCTTTAAGGATGGTTTAGAAATGGAAAAATGTTAATGGGTTCAATGGTTACTTTTGATCTATCATTTGTCATACTGACTGCTTGTCATGCACACACTAGGATTTTAAACAAATGGGACCAATGTCATTTTGAATGCTTCATTTATTTTGGAGTGTAGGCATTATTTTTTTAGGGAAAAAACACATGTTGTTTAAAAATAAAGTGTGTTGTAACACATTTGAGAGAATGCCTCTTAGTTTAAAATGTGTATACACTAAATCCTTTGTAGTATTTGTGGAGAAGACAAAGCCTGGTCACAGACCACTACTAAAAAGTGTAAGACTGTCTTAAGATATCTTCTGCAGTAGAAACTGCTTCTGAGACTGGAACATAAGACAAGAATCAAAGTTTTATTTCTGAGCTGCTGTGAAGGGAAAAGATTGTGTTGCTTATAGCAGTTTCAGCTTTTGAAGTAGAGCCTTATATATTTCATTACCTGCAGTGGAAGTAGTTAACCCTGGAAGAGATTGCTAAAAGAATAAAAAGACTTAACTTAGTTGGAAGTGAAAAAAAATAAGATAAACTTGAGTCTTTTTTTGGAAAACCAGATGCACCTTGAGCCCATGATATTGAGTGAATTAAATCAGACTTATAAGCTTAAATATCATATGATTTCTCTTATATAAAAACCCAAAACATAAATAAATTAAAGAGCAAGATAAAAAGGTAAATAATAAGAAACAGGGAAATAAAACTTTTTCAAAAGGAAGGAGAAAAGAGATAAAGGGAGTGGCAGAGACAAGAGGAGAAGGGGCAGTTAAAAAGAATCAAGATGTGTTTTGTACATGTACCAACTCCCCATGATGAATGTAATGTTTTTAAAAATTTGTTTATTTATTTTTAATTTTTGGTACTGGAGATCAAATTTATGACCTCGTGCTTACCAGACAAATGCCTGAGCCACTGAGCTAAATCCCCAGCATAATCTTTTTCTAAAGAGAAAAAAAAAAAAAAACAGAATCTCAAAACAAGATAATAGGACAGTAACAATGGTTAATACATTACATATTTTTAATCATTAAATTAGTTGAACAGAATACAAGATATTGGTATTTAATCGTCCAAACAATATGAGCATAAACCTTTCTTTTCAATGAACTAAGAGAAATTATTAGTATAACTATGTCATATATGTTTATACATAATATATATATGTATGTATTTTTTGCTTTTCCCTTCTTTCTTTTCTCCATTCACCCATCCCAATTTCTTTTCCTTTTTGAAGTGTCTTCTCATTTTACAATATCTATTGTACATTTTGGATCATATTTACTGTTTAGCTTCTTACATTAGGAAAACAATACAACGTTTACATATGAGCATTTTGCCAGTCTGTGTCTTTTGATTGGTGAATTGAGACAATTAATATTGATGGTTATAACTGATATGTGTTGACTTATCCTTGTCATGTTATTTTCCTGCTGTTGGCTCCCCCTCTTTTATCCTCCTCCCTCTGTCTAATTGGTTGTCTTGCTTGGTGGATTCCTTCTGTTGGTGTCCATGAAGTTATAGTACTTGGTATCTCTTTCTAGAGTGTTCTTTAAGACATTTTGAGGTGCTGGTTTGGTGGTCATAAATTTCCTTAGATGTTCTTTGTCATGGAAGTATCTTATTTCTCCATCAGTTTTGAAAGATAGTTTTGCAACATACATCAATATGAATTGGAAGTTGTTTTCCTTTAGAATTTGAAATGCTTCACTCCAAGCTCTCCTTGACTTGAGAGTTTGCACTGAGAAGTCAGTTGTGAGCCTGATGGGTTTGCCTTTATAGGTAATTAGAGCTTTTAAGATTCTATTTTTGTGTTGAATTTCTGGAATCTTGACTATGATATGCCTGGCCTTAGATTTTTTTTGGCAGTGGGACAGGTCATGGCTAATTGGATATCTATATGCCTCACTTATCTGTATATCAAATAGTTTTTCTCTACCAAGTATGTTTTCTGCCATGATATCTGTAAACAGTTTTTTTTTTTTTTTTGGTATCCTCAGGGTCACCAGCTGTCACATGTGTCTGCAGGTTTGAAATGCTTCTCTCATCAGTGAATCCTGTCTAAGGAGAAGGCACTGCTGGCTATCTCCTTCTTTTTCATTAAAGTTTCTTCATTCTCTCTGTAAGCTTCAGTTTATACTTCAGATCTTTTCTGGGTCCATGGGGTCCACTTTCCTCCTTCTTGTTTTCTCACATTGCTATATTCCAGCATCTGGATGGCAACTCTCAGAGAGACACTTTCTCTGCTGCTTACCCACTCTACCATCTCCATTGATAGATCTTATGCTGCAGACCAGTATTTCTCAATAGTAAAGTAAAAATATAATCTTATATGCTGCAAATATGTACTAATAAAAATAAAAATTAAAACAATTAGATCAGAGACATACAATTTATCCACAGAGCAGTTTCTTAAAATTAAATTGTTAGGAGCAGCCTTACTCCAGAGATAATAGTTTAAGGTAAAACCTGAATGACAACAACTAACAAGACAAAGCTAGGAGCAAATAGCCAGCAGACAGGACAACTGTGCAAATGTTCACACTCTGCTTTCGATTTAAGTTATCTACAAATATTTTCTCCTCATGCCTATCCCTGTGAATGCTCAAAGATGACTCTTAATAAATGTTCTGATTGAGAAGAAGGAACCAGGTGACCCAAGGCTGTTGGTCTTTAATCTCTCCACCTGTCACTACAATAAATTAAAAGCACAAATAGAATCATAAACTAATTAGGAAAACTGAAACAGAAATATGTGTTCATACATGTGTGTATGCTTCTTTTCTTTTTCTTTTTCTTTTCCTTTTTTCTTTTATTTTTTAAAATTAATTTTATTGGTATAATTTTGACTTACATAATGATCATATTCATCATAGAAATTTGTACTTTACATGATACATCTTAATTCATTTTCCCCATTTTCCTCCCCTCCCTTCAATCCTTCTTCTCCTCTCCATTTACAAAACTTTGTTTCTATTATTTTCCTTTCATTCTTTTTCATTTTTATGTAATCCCCATTTGTACTGCTACCTCCCCTCCTTGTTCCCCTTCCTTTGTTCCCCTCCCTTATTCCCCTTCCCATTTGAACATTTTCTTCTTCCTAATGTGTGTGTTTGCATGTAGATGAATATAGGTATGTTTAATACAGTGATTATGCATTTTTTTGGGAAATAAATATCTGGAGGGAATATGTTAAATGCCTAAGATTTTAGTGGATTGGGCCAGCCATGCTGGAGGATGGCTGCATGGGAGAGGGCAGCTGAAGGAGAGGTTAAGGGTGCTGAAATACAGAGTTGCCCAGCACCATGCTGGAGCACCCCCTCCCCCAGCAGCCCCAGGGATTGACCCAGTTACAGGAGTCCTACTGAGGGTTGTTTTTTAATCTGGGGTTGAAGGCCAGTGCAGTGCTACTCCTGGTCACTGGGCCAATTAGTCCCAGCATTGTGGACACAGCTACCAGAAGTCTATGCTGAAGGGCCATCTCACTGCCACAGTCTGTGTTCTGCAGAAGCTCTCGTAAGTCACTTCTAGAGGAAAATGTTGGGGCCAGGTGGAGAGTCTGACCACCCAGCCTGAACCTTGTGAGGTCCAGGTAAGGGTATAGTGGGGTCAACAGGTCCACCTGAACCTCTATCTATTTATCCGGATACAACTGAGCACCTACAAACTAAAGGGCAGTTTCTTTCAAGGGGAGGGCTAGAAGTGAGGAGCATGTATACTTTGAAAAGCACAGCTCTGCCTGTTATCTCCAGCACCAGCAGGCAAGGTTAAAAAAGTACAAGACAGAACTGTGGAGAAGGATGTCATCATAATGGAAGATCCCTTCCGTCTGGGCACCTTGCACCACCAAGTCTGGGAGGAGGGGAAGGTTCAGGAGCCCACAGGCAAGGACAATTAAATAGGGTTGGGGCCATTGGGATTGGAGCCTGGAGCCCTGTGGAGGTCAGATTGCCAAAGCTCCCTGAAAGAGGTGCCTCCTGGGCTCCAGCAAAGGTGGTAGGAACTTCAGTGGTAGAGCACCTCTGTGCACTGTCACAGGACCCTGCCATGCCTGAATGAGCCCAGTGATTATGCGTGTGATTATTCAGTGATTGCAGGAGCCCAGAGTCTCCCCAGGTGGGAATGGCGTGGTGGGGGAAAATCTCAAACCAAGGGTTGTCTCATGTGGACAGGATCAGTGATCAAAAACGTTTCCTTTTTGAGCTCAGAGCTTACCTTAAGGCACTCTGGGTCCTGAGCTCCCAGGAAGTGCCTGTCACAAAACAGAGGCTTTGTACAAGTTAGCTTCTAAGCTGCTGCAGAAACTGCTGTCTAACTCTAGGGCTATATGAGTGGGAAGAAGAGGGAGACAGGCTCCTGGGACTAAGAAAGGAAGTGGAGAAATAGGGGAACCTCTGAGCTCTCTGCCTTTGCACAAGACCACCATAACATATACACTGTCCAAGACCCTGGTTTCAGGTTACCTAACCACTAGGCCTGTGACAATGGGGGCCTGGGACCCACAGAAGAACGGGCACTCATCTGTGGCATCTGCCTTTTTTCAGCACTGATCTGACTATCATATTTTTCACTTGACCATCTGCCTAGTAGCCTGGGGTGTGATATTTTTCTCTGGGTCTGCTGTCTCTGAAAGGGAAAAACTGTACAAGAGAAATTGTTCTTTTTAAAACTTTGTTCTTTTGTGACTATCTAGCTCTATAACTGCTTCAAGGCTTTGTAATTATTTTCTTGACCCCCATAACCATGAGAGTGTAACTGAACATACAAAATGCCCAATTGTACCATTGTATCAAGTTTCATAAACTGATGATGATTAATCTCCCTTGTAATCAATGATCTCACCCTGCTAGCTGGTCAGAAGAACTGCCAGGCTGTTCCATCTCATCTTTGTACCTCCTTTGTACCCCCTGCTTGTGCATCATATAGAAGCCCTTGACCACCGGAGATCAGGGCCTGATATTTTGGAAATTATCTTGATCAGTGCCTGTTGACATCCGCCTCCAAATCTGGGGTGGCATTTCAGTGTTTCTTCTTGCTGTTGTGTCTTCAGCACAAAGGTGGCAGCAGATGTGTACTAAACAAAATAAGATGGACTTCTTTCCCTTGCCTTTCTCTTTTCCAAGGAAGGACCATGCTGCTGTTTCCGTGGCTCCCTGTCCTTCTCCTGTGTGTTGTGAGAGCTTGCTGCTCAGAAGTAAAAGCCTGTAAGGATGCCCAAAATGCCTGTTCCATGGTTGCCTGTGGGATCCCTGTCACCAACGGCACTCCAGGCAGAGATGGACGAGATGGACCCAAAGGGGAGAAGGGAGACCCAGGTAAAGGCGGGGTCTCTGCCTCTGTTGGGAGACTGTGCCATATGAGGGTGAGCATGAGACCTGGGGAGCCTCAGCTTTTGCCCTGATGGTTCTGAATGAGGCCAGCATAATTCCTGGGGAAGGTCACCATTTCCCAGTCAAAGTTGTATCCCCCTCTTGTGGCCCCATTTCTACACAGAATTCAGGATGAGGTGAAAAGAAAGAAAATGAGCAGCAGACTCTGGATCATATTCCCTTGGTCTCTCAACAGGTCAAGGGCTCAGAGGCTTGCAGGGGCCTCCAGGAAAGTTAGGGCCTCCAGGGAAAACAGGTGTTCCTGGACCTACAGGATCCAAAGGCCAAAAAGGAGAGTGCGGAGACAGTTATGGTAAGGAGTGTACTTCAGTGTGGCCCTCTGGGGACCAGGACCTTGGGATCTGGGACAGGTGGGAGGCACTTTTTTTCCAAAGCTTTCACTGAAAGATCCTCCACTCTGCTTCCTGGCCCAGTGTCACTTGGGGCCTGACTACCACACTCTGCAGAGCCACTGTCTCATCAGCACTCTGAAAGAGGTAGGACCTGGCTTCTGGTATTGTGTTTGTGCCCATTGTCTCAGGAGTGGTATGAAAATGGTATGTCCCATAAAACCCAACTCAGTTTAGGGTATACTTGTGTGAAGACAAAAGAAAAACCATAACCCTTTTAGTAATGTTTGTCAAAATAAGAAATGTTTTAAAGAGTTCACCTGAAAGGAGAAATGAAAATGAATCACAAACATTTTCAAACAATAAGAGTTGGGTATTATCTTATAAATTATTATGATGCAATAACATTTAAACATTATGTGAAGAAAAGTTCCAAAACTACTGTATACCCACAAGTTGTTAAGAGTAGGTATTACTATCCAGGGAGACAGGAATATAGTTATTTATTTATGTTTCTACTTGCCTCTTTTAGCTTTCTTATTTTTGTGAAATAAGCTTACTTTTTCTTAAACCATTTTTTTCTAATGCTTTGGTTTCCAATTTAAGTTCTCAGTAAATACTCATTTTTTGTTGTTTTGCAGTTGCTGAGAGTAAACTGGCTAACTTAGAGAGGGAAATAAGGACCCTGAAATCAGAACTGAATTCCATCAAAAAGTGTAAGCTTTTGCTCTGCTTCTAGTCATTTTAGGCACTCACATTTTTCCTCAGTGTGAACTAGATTTGGGGAGGGTGCAAGAGAGCTGATACCTGTAACTCTGTGTTGACGATGCTTGGGCTTGTGCTAGGTTGGCATCCTCTTGTAATATGGTTTCATTTGGTCCCCTCACCACTCCTGGGAGTGGTTATTATACTCATTATGTTTACAGACAGGGCAAAAAGTGAGTAAGTCAGGAAGTGTAAAAAACTTCTTCAACATCACCTAACGAACAAGGAGCAGAGGCAGAGGTCAACGGAGGTCTATGGTCTCCATCTCTCTGTTTCTTCCTCCACATCCACTGTGCCCAAGACTGGTACCCAGCATGGCCCCTGATGTCCACCTGCTGGTGTGGTTTCTAATGGATGTTGGTATTAAGGGTTGGATTCCCCAAGAGAGCCCAGGGGGTGCACAGTGTCCCTCCCCTGACCTTGCATCTGGTACTTGCCTTCTTCCTAGGCTCTGGCCTGAAGAGTGGCATGAGACTCTCTTCAGAATCCTGAGTTCTCAGAGAGCTGGGTCTTCAGTCTTGGGTAAACTCCAGACTGTGTCAGCTTTATCTGCTATTTATGATTTCAGTGCAAGCCTTCTCTTTGGGCAAAAAGTCTGGGAAGAAGTTCTATGTGACCAATGGTGAAAAGATGATCTTTGCCAAGGTGAAGGCTCTGTGTGAAGAGCTCGGGGGTACCGTGGCCACTCCCAGGAATGCTGAAGAGAACAAAGCTATCCAAGAGGTGGCCAAGGACAACGTCTTCCTGGGCATTACGGATGAGGTGACTGAAGGCCAATTCATGTATGTGACAGGAGGGAGGCTGGCCTACAGCAACTGGAGGAAAGATGAGCCTAATGATCACAGCACAGGGGAGGACTGTGTCATTCTACTGACTGATGGGCTGTGGAATGACATCACCTGCAAAGCTGCCTTCCTGGCTGTCTGTGAGTTCTCAGCCTGAAGCAGCTCCTTCCTCAGTCTTTGGTCCTTGGGCCTTAGTCCCTTTCCTGACTTTTTGCTGAGCTCTCTGCTGCTTTGAAAGAGAACCTAGTGATAGCCTTCCATTGCCTAATGTTAAGCCATTCCTTTGTGGAGAGGAGGGAAGGGGACTATTTGGCCTTGGGATGAAGAAGTGAAGAGAAATTGATAAAGGGGGATAATGGGGGAGGAATATGGTCAGCCCAGGCTGTGGGAGGCACACTGCTGTGCTAGCTATGCAGTCCCAGGCCATGGAAAAGCATTCTGTAATTAATAAGTGCTTGATGAAGATTTGTTGACTGGATATATTTTAAAAATTACAAATGAATGAACTGATTGGCCAATGAAAAGTGACTGTGGATAGCGTTTTCTCCAGCCGGGTGGTCTCCCGCTGCAGGACTCTTCAGGAAGAAGTGGGCCAGCAGGGTGGAGGTGGCAGGAATTTGGCCCTGAGTCTCTAGCACACCAAGACTGTCACATGATTGAGTTTTCAGTCCCACAAGGCTCTTGTTGAGGTGCTACACTTGGGGGCTAGGAGAGAGTACTTTTGTGATGAATGAGGCTTTCTTTCCAATTCAGACTCACACTGTTTGCCAAAGGCATGGGAAACTGCTTAAAATTTAGGAGCACTCACGAAACTCTGGATTAAAGCAAATAGGAGAAGGATGGGCTAGAAGCTTTATAGAAAGGAGGAAGTTGATCTAGACCAAAGGTGACCAAAGATGACCCAGAATAAGAGAGTTACTGTGACCAAGCACAAGACTTTCTTTTACCTGAATTTTCTCATAGCTAAGAAAAAGATGAGGAAACTGATAGGTTGCTCTCACACTTGTCTTATGGAAGGGGAATCTATCCTGGGATGAATTCTTCCCTTTACACAAAGGACAAAGGACAGTGTCTGCAGCTGTAAAGCCGCAAAAGACTCCAGGTTTCTCTCCCAGCATTAGGGAAAGGGAGACACAGACCTCAGGGCAAGTGCAAGTCTTTCATCCCTTTACCTCCCCCTCAACCCTAGGTGGCTTTGGTTTGCTCCTTCTCCAACCTCCACACCATCCCATTCTTTTATCACTAGCCTTACGCCCCCACACGCTCCTCTCCATGCTGCCCAGGCACTGTCCTTTCTCCCAGGCTCATGACCTCACCCCATGTTCTGCCTCTTGGAGATGACTTGCCCATTCCTCCTTCTTGCCTAGGCAGGGTAGAAGCTCCATAAGCTGGAGCCTGGGCAGGGCTTGTTCTCACACCTGACAGTCTCACCAGAACTGCTATCTCTAAGTGCCACACACAGTCGCTATTCTGACTTCAAGCTCGGATTGAGACAAACTGCCTTCCTAGCTTCATTTCCCAATTCTGCCAGTTTGCTTAGGAAAAATTGAGTTAATGAAAATACAAGGTTCCTTTTGTGCCTATGCACAGAGAAAGAAACCAAAGTCATGGCTACAAGCACCCTGTGAGGGAAGCTAGTATTCAGAAGTCTGCAGCCTGGGCACCAGCCATGTGACCATGCCTTTGGAGCAGAAGCCAGGCTCCCTGAACCACCTTAGCATTGAAGGAGAGAGGTCCTGGGAGCTGGGAGCTTTAGAGAAGGAGGTTGGCTCCCCGCAACATACCAAGTGCTTGCCTTGCTTTCTTTGTTCATACCTTGGTCTCTGAGGCTTCTTTCTTTGAAAGCTGCACAAGTCAGTGGCTGATTGTGGACCCACCGCAGGAGCAGAGCTGTGGGATCTGAGGACTGTTCTCAATTTCTGTTGCCCATCAGTTGTATGCAAGCTAATTGTGGGTTAAGTATGTATCAGTTGTTTCTGAATCTTACAGGAAGCCAGGCTGGGAACATCAGAAGGTCAAGTTGCTGAGCTGGGGACTTTGGCTTAAATTAGTCTGTGAGTTGGCTTTGTGGAGGTACAGGCACAGCCAAGGTGACTGTCACTCACCTCTTGTCACACAGCAAAAACAGCTACCAAAGCTTTTGACATTCAAGGCCCTGGTTCTGGCATAGGTTCTAGGCCCTGGAATCCCAAGGTTTTGTTCCTAAGGAGTGTCTTTCTTTAGAGTCTCACAAGTCTTCTGGTGATACTGTGCTATGGCCAAGTCAGAGATGAACTGAGAGTCTCAACTGGAGGCCCAGCATTACATCTGTGAAACCACCATCCCTTCCTGTGACCAGGCAGCACCTGCAGTCAGACCCTGGGATTGACCCTGGGGTGCATGTATCATAGTACAGCCTGTGACCCAGAAGGTCATTTGCTTATGTAAATGGTCTGTGCTTTGGAAACTTCCAGGAATGAGGAATCTCTACCCCCCACTAACCAGAAAAGGCTCAGATGTCATGAAGGGCCTGGGTTGGAGATGTTGGGAAGTGGGCTTTGTAAAGTGGTAGCAGATTTCTGGGAAGGTGGGAGGTGCTTAGGGTTCTAGAGTCTGTCTGGGAAGGAGCACTCCCAACACAGATGGCAGCCTGTGTGGGAGAAGACCGTGGCCCCAGGTTGGAACCACTCTTGATCAGGCAAACACAGGTGTTAGACTTCAAAGAAATGGGGTGCAGATAGCCACTGCTTAACTGTACAGATGCCTTGGACTGGGCGTCCACTCCAGACCACAGGCCAGCCTGACTTGTCCCAACTCTTCAGAGCAGTGACTGGAAGAACTTACTAGGACACTTGATAAAATCATATGACCTTGGCCCCATTTTGGACCCAGTGAATTAAAACATAAGAGCTCTCTTATCTAAACAAGGCCCTCGTAGGACCTGGTTGTTTGACCAGTTTGGAAACTGCTCCAAGAAATACTGTCACCATGGTGGTTTTCTGCATACATGTCAGCATCATAGAGGTGTCCCAGCACTGGAAATCAGGGCTTCTTTATTATGTGGAGGCCCTTTCTGAGGTAAAGAGGTCCTGTTTCATGGTATAGTGTCCGGTTAAGTAATTCCTCTCCATCAACCAGTTCTCCTCTATAAAACTTGCTACTTATCCAAATCTCCCCAGCATATCACCAGGGTCTTGCTACCCCTGGGATTTCAGGAAGTGGGTCAAGGGCTGGAACAGGTCTTAGGGAATGTCAGAATCTGAGACCCCAAGGGGTCAACGGGCCTGGGCTGTTTTCATTTGCACATGTGTGGATGTGTGTCAGTATGGAAATCGACAGACACATGCCTGAAATTCTCTACATCTTTCTGCAGGGTTCAGTCCCTGCCCTGCTCCCCCATCTGTGCCCAGATCTCTCTCTTCTCTGAAAAGCATCAGCTCAGAGTGGCTGGGGAGGAGGCTGGGTACTTCATCATGCATGAAAGGTCCACAGGGCCCTGAGCAATGGGATACTGGGGCTCCACAGATGGTGTGGGCACAAGCATGATTTTCCACTGTGCAGGTCTTTCCATCCCTGCCCTCCACCCCAGTCCTTAGTTGGTCACAGTGGTCCTTACCCCAAGTGTCCACCACAATACATGTCTCATATTCTTCTTAGCTATGATAGTTTTTGGGTATCATCTTGGCTATTTACTTATGTCAGTGCAGCAAAGTCACTAAGAGAAATGCCTCCAGACTGGACTGCTTGGATTTAAATCCAGTCTCCACCATGTTGCAGCTGTGTAGTCCTGGGCAAGGGTTGTATACTTTCTGTGGTATGAGTAGGACAATATCAGTGCTCACCTCAGAGATTAGATACAAGTAAAACAATCATGACCTCTGATAATGCCACCTGAGCATGAGCCCTGTTGCTGCAATTATTATAGGACTATGGCATCATCTCTGCAGCACCAGTACCTGCCAATGCAGGAAACCACAGACACAAGCAATCAATAACTGTTCAGCGAATGAATGAATGAATGCCAGTGAACAAATCTGAGTTGTCTCCCTAAGTGTAGGACCTAACTCCTTTCTCTAGATGGATCCACTAAAGAAGCAACAAAATTCATGTTCTCAGGGAAGCGGCTGTGCTCAGCTGATCAGCAGGGGTCACCCGCTGCGAGTGCTGTGGCCTTGTGCTGCCCCCTGTTGGTTATCTCTGAGGCAAGACCAGCAAACCCTGACAGCCTTTACGTGCTGCTTGGGACATTCCTGCACCTTCTCTCCATCTTTGCCTGGTTAGTATACTCACTCCAACCAGTTGTGCTTCCAGTTTTCATAGTCATATACAGATGCAAGATCCCTCTGGGTACAGGTCTCCAGCATGCTGGACCCCAACAGTCCTTGCTGTCCAGAAGACCAAGGCTTTAATGGTACTCACTGCTCCCCATCTGTTTCCTTTCTGAACTAGAAGGTGAACTCTTCAGGGCACGACTGGTACACCTCCTCCAGCTTGCTTCCCAGATTCACTCACACATTCCTGTCCAGGGTGACTTCTGAATCCCTCAAGCTAGGGGTCTACTCACTGCTATGGGACTGGACTGGGGTCTTCCCCTGGGTTCCCTTGTAAATTTCCTGTGTGTATCTCTTAAGTGCATATTTTTTTTTTACTCAGCACCTTTGGACTTTTCTCTGAATCAGGTTCTTTCTGAGATCAAGACAAAATGTTTATTTGTGGCTTTTGTGATGATTACAAAATAATGCAGAAGGCCTCAGGCTATAGATCTGTAACTGAGAACATTTTAGGGCTGCTGTCAGTCCCCTGGGAGGGTAAAGTACACTGAGGGTGGACATTACCAAAGGTCTCTAGAGTACATAACATTGTTCTACTTGCTGTAAATCTGGAACAAAGCCCTTGCTTCTTGTCCCGAGAGCCTAGCTGATGGAAGCCTCAGGATTCTTGCAGAGGCCTTGAGAAGAACTCATTGATGTGACTCTAGGACTTTACCCTCATGCTGTCCCTGTGGTACTGCAAGGCAGTGCCCTCTTAAACACTGAACTTAAGGATGGTGAACACTCTTTATTTCTTTCCTCATGATGGCAGATGCAGGTAACTGATGTGGGGGAAAGAAACTCCCAACCTGTTAGATGTCTTGTATGAGTTCATGTTCTCTAAAATCAGGGAATGAATTCTAGGTAAATGGAGGTTAAAAGCAGAATATACTTGTAGGGGAAACAAAGCTTCTGTCAGATAGAAGGAATCTCAAGTGGGTTGCAAAGGACTTTGGTTTTTCTAAGGATTTTTGTAGGGAAGGTGTCTGTCTTCCCCCACAGTTGCAATGTATTTCCTCTTTTGAACTTTGTCCTTTGAGGGCCTGGCTCTGTCTGTCTCTAGTATTTCCACCTAACTTAACACTGTCCCTTTCCTTTCCCATGTCAATGGCAGACACAGATCACCAGCTACTCCCTTGACTGCCTGGTTAAGACCCTGCAAGCTATTAAACTCCAAAGTCATTACCAGGGGATTTGAGATGGTGGATGGGAAAGCACTCATGTTGTATTTCTGTTCAGTGTTTCTGAAATGTTCAACTTTCTGTTCCTGTAAGAACCTGTGGCCATAACAACCACAAAGTTAGTACCAGTTGCCAGTGAGACCTCATTCCCAGTGAGAACATCCTTGGGTGGTGGGAATCCCTTGGCTGAGCTGTGCTGGTTCTTCCCTTGCATCTGGAAGCAGATCCTGGGCCATCTTTCCTATTCTGGTAGACTCTGGTCCCAAACACTCCCAGGGCAGGAGTCAGGAGAGATGGTGTGTGTGGCTCCTTAGGAGGTGGGCTTGGATGGTGTGGAGGTGGAAGGAGCCTTCTGCATCTGAGATGGAAGGGAGTCCAACAGACAGTTTAACCCCACACTCACTGATATGGAGTCACTCTTAAGGCTCACGGTTGGAGTGAATTCCAGAGAGGAAAAAAAGCAGAGCCACTTTCCTCCTCCTTAGGCAAACAGCTACTACCAAGCTACTACCACCTGAAGCTTCAGGGCAACAAGTATGGACTCTGACTGCAGGGCATGGAGAGAAAACAAAGGATGGCTAGGGAAGGCATTGAATTCCTTAAGTCCTTGCCTTTTTCTGTCCTGGGGAGAGCAACAAGGAGTTGAATAATTTGTTCATATTGGTGGCTCTGGTTCCTCTCTTATTTTATTGTTCCTGCTGAGGGTCCCTAACTTACTATGATCTGACTTATGATTTCTAAATTTTATGACAGTGTGAAATTATACTTCAAATGTTGAATTTGGATCTTTCCCAGACTGGTGATATTCAGGGATGATACTCTCTTGGGATGGCTTGAGTGGCAGCCTACTGCCATTCCCAATTAGCCACATCCTCCCAAGAAAGCAAAAAGTACTTCATTTTGTGCTGCCGGCAACCCATTGGCACTGCACAAGCCCTGTCTGGGTGTGTTCAAGGGACAACACGGTAGCACAAGGCAGGCTTTGTGAGAAGAGATTTGGTGTAACAGGCTCTTGGTCTTAACCAGGTGGCCAAGGGGGCAGTTGGTGATCGAATTGAAATGCCCTGAGCAGATGGAGAGCAGGCTGGACTGGTTGTCATGGTCATCAGGTTAGGTGTGTCAAGTGGATTTCAATTTATGTTTTTAATTTACAAAGGGATTTTTGGGATGCAACCTGTCATAAGTCAAGGAGCATCTTTACATGTTGGTGAATATTTTAATATATATTTATATTTTTTAATTCAATTTTTAAAAAGTCTGTTTCTGGATTGGTTTATCATTTCTATTGATTTTATATTTCATTAAACTCATGTGATATTGATTTCTTTTGTCTTTTGTTGCTTGAAAATGATGTTTTAAAAAGATGAGCACTCAGTTCAACTATTTTCAGCCCATTTTTGTTGTTTTTTAAATTTTCAATAATATAAATGAAGATAATTATTTTCCTCAGTGTAAATTTAATTGTGCCCCTTAGATTTGAGAATACTTAGTACTGTTTAATATGTTTTTTAAATCAGTACTAAGATTATGCATTTGTTCATATTTCAATATTATTGATAACTAATATTTGTCTTTCTATGATTGTTCTGTCATTCTTATCCCACTTTTCTATTTAGGTATTTATCATTTTCTTATTGACTGATTTATCACTTGCGTTCATTGCAAGTACATCAATATTTTTCTTTTAATTTCATGTTGTTTTACTTTTCAGCAGAGAAATTTCATGTGTTTCTTTGTAGTTAGACATACCAACAATAATTTGCATTTCCCTTTCTGATAACACTTTTAAATGTTTTCTAAGAGTACATAAATCATTGCTTATATTTTCTTCTGATTTTTATTTATTGTTGTTATTGTTATAGACAGCTAAGTTAGATAAAAGTGTTATAGGCAGTTATAGAGCCAGTGCACAAGACAAGATACCTTATAACTATAGAGGGGGCAGGCATATTAGCCATGGGCCAGACCTCAAGACAAACAATGAAATGCACCCACATACTTCCCTCAAGTATGAACAACAGTAATTGATGTTCTGAATAGGTATCATAGATCATTTTGAGGAAACTGGAAAGAGCCACTAACCCACCACTCTCTAGGAAATGTCCCTGTTCTGTTTCATGCCCACTGGCTTTGTGACTTGCTTCCCCATTTGAACCCAGTTTAATGAATTTTACCCTAGCAATAATACTTGTAATCTTATTGGTTAATTATAGTTTTGTCTCATCTCATGCCCACCTTGTGATTTCCCATTTTTCCCCACCTTGAACCTGCCTCATATTGTGAATTTGCTCTATAAAAATCCCTTCAAAAGGTATGGTCTTCTCAGACAGAAGCTTTCTTTCCCTGAATAAATATATTCTACTTTCATCCTCCATTGTTCCTAAAATTCATTCCTAGATTTTAGAGAACACAAACTTGTGCCAGACATCTACCAGGGTGGGAGTTTCTTTCCCCTGTATAATAATTATTTTCAATGCTAAAGATCAAATCTAGGACTTCACCCATTGATATGGCTTGTGTCTAGATGTCCCCCCAAAACCTCATGTGGTCATGGTGGGTGGCTGAATCTAGAGTTTGTGACTGATTTATGATCTAGCGCTGAGATTAAGAATGTGAGTGCTACACCTGCCCTAGGGCCAGTATCCTACATACCATAGAAGGGAGGAAAGAGGCTTGTTTTCCCTCCTCTCTTGTTATTCTTGCTGTCTTCTTCCACCTTAAACTATTGCCCCTGTGCCATGTCACCCTGTGTTGGAGCCAACTGATTATGGACTGAAACCTCAGCAAACAGTGAGCTAAATAAACCTTTTCTCCTTAACTTTGTGTGTCAAATATTTTGTCTTGGCAATGAGTTAACACCCATGAAAGAAAATCTCTACTACATGAAAATGAGCTACACTTTCAGTCTTAATTTTGATACTAATGTAACTAAAAGAGTCTGATTTTACTTTTTCTCTAAATATTTAGTCATTTAATACAACATTATTAATTCACAAATCATGGCTTTCCTGTAATTTTGGTGTTTGTCATATATTTTGGACTTCCCATTCTTTATTTTTCTGTATATGATATGTCATTAATATACTATTTTAACCATGCTGGTTTTACGAAACCTTTTAACACAAGATGGGCCAAGTCCATATTATATATTTTAAGCTATTTCTCTGACTCTGCTTTGATTCATTGTTTCCTAATAGCTTTACAATTGTGTCATGAAGTCCTCACAGAGTCAATCACGCTCCCTTTTTATTCTGTGAACATATATAAGGAAGTGCACTGTTTCCACATTCTTTGGAGATTTATACCTTCTCACTCTTTTTCTGCTTTCTCAGTCTCTCTCTCTAGCTGGGGCTGAACACCCCAGGTTTGCTCAAAACCCCCTGCTTATCTCTTCTCTTTTCAGCCCTGACCTTTCCCTCTGGTGCCAGAATGTATTTGTTTGTCCTGAAGTTACATGGAGCCCTTCAGCCCTGGCCTGTCCCTAGCCACTTACATCAGAAATGAAATATTAACCAAATAAAAAATAAATAAGCAGAAGAACTGGCAGTGAAGTCACTGTGTTCCTACCTCAGATCACAGGGCCTGGTGACATCTTAAAAACACTTTATGCTCGTCAGCCCCACACTCAAGACTTCCAAGCAGATTTTAAGGATGCCATTTACATGACTCTTTCAGTTTCCACCCCATTCACTCTACTTACTAAATACATATAGATGGGGCTATTTTGCTTAGAAAGGTCTTTGTAAATCCCTCTCTGTGACACAAAGGTGGCTCAACTGGCATCGCTGAAAGATTTTTAAGCGAAGGTAAAAAATGTTAATATTAAAAATATGTCAGGTCAGAATCCCCAGACCTTTTTGTGAGTCCATTTGGATCCAACCTGAGGGCAGTTGCCTGCCATGTGCATGCTCTGGGTGTCTTATGTTGGATTGTAGAGCCACTTTATAGCCACTAATCCTCCTGCAGTCACTATGCCTCGGAGGAGAGGGTGTCACAGAAGTAAGCCCTTGCCCTTGTCCAATCACTCAGAAATGACACACACTGCACTTACATGCCTCTCTCTTTATGGAAGCCTGATAACTGTCACAGGTAACTATAGTAGACAGTAATCGGGTGAGTCTTGGTCTCTGAGCAGCGTGGTGATTACACAAGCTGTCCTCTATTTTCCTGGTTAGAATCCACCCATTCATTCTTCATCTATATGGATAGCACCTCTGTTGCTCACTGCTGGGAGAAAATTCTACAGTTTACTTCTCTGTTGCATCAGAAGCATACAGAGCTGTGGGATCCACAAAAGCATGACCAGTCATTTCCATCTTTGTAACCAGTGCCTGGATAAATACTTGACATCTAAATTAACAGTTTATTTCCCCTGCTAGATATGTTTCTTTGCTCTAGTACATAAAATGTAGTTAACTTGGAAAGTCAAGTACATCATTAAACTTGAATTAATTTTAATTCATCTGGAAGGTAAGACTTGTTGATGATTCCCTAAACTTAAGCAATTCAGTTGTCAGTGCTGTACATCAAGGCAATTCAGAACAAAAATAGGATCTTACTAGAAAAGCAAACATCAGAGGGCTCCTTATTATGGCATGTGGGCTGGTTTGGTGACAGGAAGATGGAGAAGCAGAAGGAAATTTGAGAATATGCTATTAAACTGAACAGGGCCTTCCTATTTCAACAGCTCAAAAGATCCCTCTTCCAGAAATAGAATGAAGTCAGCCACTCCCATAGTGAAACTTGGTACTCTGAGTTTCATCATATCCCCAGAATCAGAGTGGACCCTGGCTAATACATTGGTGGGGAGCTGGACTGCTTTAGATCCTGGTTGAACTTTATCCATGCATGTTAGTACAGGATAGCCTCTATGCTCAAGGGTTCAGATTAGGACTTGAACTTCTGCAATATTTGTTTCAGTCCTCTCTTTAAGCAGACTGAAAATGCAGGGCCCCTTCCTGCCATCATGGGACATGATGCTGGTGGATTTTGAGGGTCTTTTAAAAAGGTTGAGGTCTCAGTATTCCAGGCCTTCAACACTATGGGAGATTATTCTCTTCTTTGTACTTTTTGACTACTCTTTCCATCTCCTTCAAAAGAAACAGTCTTGGCATAAGTATTGGAGTGGGTGGGTAGTGGTCTTGGAGAAGTTCAACCAAAGCCACACTTCCAGTGTGGCCACTGTGGTGGCCAGTCTGTGCTTTAGGGTACTATGCCCTAAAGCTCAGTTGCTTGGACCAGAGCTGAGCCCTGACCTAGAAGACTCATTTCCTTAGGAGTTTGATACTGAAAGCAAGTGAGAGTTCCTCACTTCTGTGCAGTATCTGATGCTGCCTCACCATCCCTGGGCAGTGGAGACCCAGGAAACAGAAGAGGCTTCCTGGACAAAATGAAGCACAGAGGGACCTAGAAGCTGGGGAGATGGCATGGTTTTGCTTTTGTTCTCCTGGTCCTTCTTGAGTTTGTTCAGAACCATCTATTTATACAAAATATGTTTTACCTTTGGCTCAAAATACATCCACTTGTTTCTTCTTTCTTGAACAGAAATAGGCTTCTTGAGTGTCCCCAAGTGTGGCCTCTATACCTGGGAATTATTTACCCATTATTGCACAACAGATGTGTATTTCAGAAACTGCCAGGAAGTGGGAACTTTTCCAGTAAAGGAGAAAGTTCTTAGCAGAGATCCTGCATGTGATCTAGAAATGTGGCTTTCATTTCTGGACATGCTATGTGGCCTCAGGACTTCTAGAAAGAGAGGTGGGGTTTGGAGGTCTCTTCTGGAAAGAGCAATCCCCTTTGTCTCTGTGAACAAAGGAGACAGTGGTTTCCTGTCTTGGGAAGAGGAACTTGAGTCCCTTTTGCAGGCCTGTGGTTTACCCAGGTGTCATTCCCATTTCTTGAACACAAATGTCATTTAAGAACTTTTTTGTAATACCTTAGCAATAAAATGAACCAAATATTCAGCAGTCTTTGACCAATATATTTACAGACCCAATGCACAAGCTTTGGGGTCTGAAAGACCTGTTTGTGATCCATTTCTAACTGTGCCATTCACTGTGTTCCTTGACAAATCCCCTCCCTTCTCTGTGCCTTGGTTTCAATATTTGGAAAAAGAGGAGGATGAGTTAGCTAGATTATCTGTGAGGCAGAGTGAGAAAGAAGATTCCTGAAACTATAAGGCAAAAGAAAGGTTGAAGTGACTTGAGCCTGGTGTGACACTCTTTGCTCTTACGTCCCCTGAGGTGGCTTTAGAACTGTGAGCTGACACTTCTGTCCTATTTGACAGGGCTGCAGAAATGCTAGGCAGAGGGATGAAGAGGAGCACTGTATGCAGCTTCCTGGGCTTAGGAAGAAACAACCACTTATGCTTTTAGCTCTGGGGTTCCATCCTGCAAGAGAGAAGTTTGGGGTTTAGAAAGGGTCCTGAACATGCATCTACTCACAAGATTCTCAGCTTGTAGACAGAATGTGACACTGGGGGAGGGGCCAGATGTGCTCATCTTACAGTGAAATTAAGGACAACAGAGACCAGAGCTGAGCCTTGTTCCTGCCCCATCCAGTGGCCAAGGAGAGCCATGCGAATGAGCAGGGGCTGGTGAAGAACAGCTGGATGATGAGAATCAAGGCAGGCAACAACAGTGCCTCTGAAAACCCAGAGGAGGCAGAGTTTGAAAGAGGAGGAATGGCTGGTTGAGTGAGACGCAGCTGAGAATTGGTGAAGGAGGAGAAAGGAGTCACTGAACCTTGTGATGGGGTAGTGGAAACTGACTTTTATTCCTTGCAACTGGGAGAACTGGATGACCCCTTCTTTGCTGGGCTTCAGTGTGGGAAGGCATCCTGCATTTGCTCTGAGAGGCATTTGCAGTATTCCTTTTAGATGCTTTGCGCTGGCACAGATCACCTTTTCATTGGGATGTTGGTACCTCTCCCAGGGGTGAGAGGCTCAGAACTCGCAGACCACAAGACGTTGTTCTCCACAAGACTTGTCATTCCACTTGCCATTGGTGTACATCTCCACGCAGTTCTCTGCCCCGCCATCATTGTTGGGCTCCCCAGAGGCCCAGTTGGAATAGACCAGGGGCTCCCCTGAGGGGTAGACAAATGTGCCCTCTTTCTTGCTGTCTGTCATGCTCAGGAAAGCAGCCTTGTTCTGTGCTGTGATCAGCTCCTGCAAAGCAGCATTCTCTGCCACAGAGCGTGGGGAGGCCACTTGTCCACCAGCCTGACTGCACATCTCTTGTGCCCCTTCAAAAGTCTTTTCAGAGCCCACTGTCTTGAAGATCTTGTCCCCAACACTCTGGCCATTGGGGAAGAGCTCAGCTGGAAGAAGGAGAGTTAGGTTAAGGCTGGTCAGAGCTCAGGGGTCTGAGATCTCTGTGCTGTGACCCAAGCCTTCTGTGGCAGTGGCAGGGTCATGAGAAAGAATGCAAGCAAGACACAGACCCAGAGCAGCCTTAGTGCCACCAAGTGCCCTGGAAGGTGGTGCCAGGGTCCTGTGTTCACAGGAAGAGCCTGAGGAGGCAGAGAAGTCAAGTCAGAGGCACACAGTCATGCAGTCGTCAAATGCACAGTTGAGGAGGGCACCTTGTCCAGTCTGACCCAAAAGCTCAGAGATGCTCTTTTCTTGTGTCTGCCTATATTGTGCACCGGAATTGATTTTTAATGTGTATAATCGAACAGCTTTTCCCAGCGAAATGATTTCCTGGTCTATGCCCATTTCTGAGAGTACCAAAAACACAGTGCAAGGATTCCTTTGTCACCCCTGTTGCTATAATGTTAGACTGTCAGAGAGTGTCTGTGCTGTGTGATGGGGAGCAGGCCCAGGAGAG
Source organism: Hydrochoerus hydrochaeris (assembly GCA_004027455.1). Taxonomy (NCBI): domain Eukaryota; kingdom Metazoa; phylum Chordata; class Mammalia; order Rodentia; family Hydrochaeridae; genus Hydrochoerus; species Hydrochoerus hydrochaeris. The sequence continues at coordinate 44,042 of PVLA01010223.1, forward strand.
GAAAGGGAGGACATCTGAGGTTGCTATATGTCAATTTCTGCTCAGGTCTAGCCCCAGGTCAGCCTCTTGGTGAGTGTGTGTGTGTGTGTGTGTGTGTGTGTGGTGCTCCCTCCAGCCAGTCTGCCCTAGCAATGCTGGATGTTGGAATGAGGGTGTCTGACAGGTGCATCTGGACTGTGCAGGGTTCTGGAGAGAGCCTTAAATGGGAATTGGAGGATCAAGTATCAAGACCTACCTTGGTTATGACTGTCCAGGTAGACAAGACAAAGTCATTTCACTCCCAGGGTTTCCAATTCTTCATCTCTCTAAAATGAGGGATTGCTTCATGAAAGCATCAGCTGCATAAATGCCAAGCAGCTCTTTATGACAATCTGTCCTCATCCCTGTGGTTATGAGTCTACACATGGAAACCCATACAAGAGTTTAAGCTATCAAGGCTTCAGAGAGAGAGCTATGCTCCTTGACTCAGGATGGCAAGGTCCAGGTTGCACCCTGATTCACCATGTATCTCTGGGCATCTTTAACAAAGACATGAGGGAAGATTCCCCTTGGGCTCAGGATGAAACCCAGAGAGCCCTGGGCAAGGTTAATGCAAGATCTGTGCATCTTCACTGGGTTCACTGCCAGTCTTAGGTGTGTACATACATGCCACGTGAATGTGCCTGTGAGTCCTTAAGGTTGTACTTTTTTGAATTTGAAAAATCAGACCTTGGCAATGACCTTAAGAAGTAGGATATAAATAACTCATGTCTAGTATTCCAGTGATGGAACACTCCACAAAAAAGGTTTAAGCTCCTTCTGGATGTGTGTGCCTGCGGATGTGTGTCTACATATACATTTGAGCCCATATATGTAGGTGGATGTGGAATGAAGGGTGATATTTAAGTGCACACACATGCATGTTTTGTGTTTCTATCAGTATGCCTATACAAGTGAATGCATCTGTGAATGTGTTTGTGGAGGGAGGGAAAAATGCCAAATGACTGAAACTCATCTGAGTTTGGAAACCTAGAAGTCGATCCTGTTTCCTACCTGAATGAGCCCCTTCATGCTCTACTTGGTCAGAAAACTTCTTTTTCTAGTTTAGAAATGCATGGGGTCAAAACCTATGTTAGGAAGACAGAAGAGGAGGAGGGACAGCTGAGAACTGAGGTGGATTCCAAAAATTACAGGGAACCAAGGGGGTGTGGTCTTGTATGTTTGGGGCACCCAGGATTGCACAGTGAGGGAGGACCTCTGCTCCTCATGCCTCAGAGCTACAGGCAGAGCTAGCACAGCTGGAGCCCAGAGGTGACATGGTCCCTGCTTGGCTCAGGAGCACCTTGAAGGGAGATGTGCACTAGCTACACACCAAGGCCAGATCCCACCTTCATTGTCCCCTAGAGTAGCACTTGGATTTGGTGCTTCCTTGGGCTGCAGTGTCATCTCTGGTCCCCTACACCTGGCCCCTAGGAGTGTAATACACATCCTCTTATGTGTAACAGAGACCAGCACAGGGCATGCACAGGAGTGAGGGGCAGGTCTGAAGAACCATATTGGGGCACAGAAGCCTGGAGAGTGCTCAGATAACTGGTCACTTTAAGAGTGTTCCTACCAGTCTAGTGAGCCGCTAACAGCGCCAAACCCACTTACTTGTGTCTGTATTTACTTCTAACTCCTGGAGAACGTGGCCTCCCTGCTCCAGCCCAGCCTCCATTTCAACTGCACTCCTAGCTCCAGGTATATTCCTATTCACCCCTCTCTGAGACCTAGGGTGAGGCTCACTCTCAGGCCTGGCCATAACTCTTACCCCTGCTCAACCCACCCCAAGGCCCAGATCAGTTAGGGCCGATAGTGGTCCAGGAGCTCACCTTTCTTGTAGTGAGAGAAGGCAGCCTGGAGGTTCTGTAACTGCCCCCGTAAGTCCTCCACCTGCTGCTTCAGAGCAGTGATGTCTGCAAGGGAGGGAAACGCCAGGTGAAGGCTTGTCCAGCACAGCCCAGGAATGACCCAGAGCCTGGGTCTTGGGGAATGGTGTCCAGTTTCAGGTGGATAATGGGGGTGAATTTGGGGAGCTGGGCTGACCCCCAGCAAGGCAGCATCTGTTAATCTAGGGGGCTTCTGTGTGTAGGGATTTCTTAGGGTTCTGTTATGGACAAACTGAGCCATGAGCTTCACTGACCAGACCCAGATGCCACTGTCATTCTAAATTCTGGGAATATAATAATGGCATCCCTGTTTTTCCATGTGTGGGTGGGGAGTGAGAATATATAGTCCTCATGTACTGTCCATCCCCAGGCTCATTGGATGCTCAATGCCATCGCGTGAGCTGGGAGGGTGGGTGCTGTTTTTTTCAGGTTGGTTGAGGAAACTGCTTAGATTTGCCTTTTCACCTGCACAGCTAAGACCAAAGCCTGATTCTTCCCTCCAGCCCTTCAGCCTTTCTCCAGTCCCATCCCAGAGGAGAGGAATCCTGAGCTGAAGAGGGATCCTCCCCTCATACCATTCCCAAGTGCAGTTCCTTGAGCTAGGAGCTATTGCCTTACCTGGAAGCCCACTTTCACCCTTGGCTCCTTTGTCTCCAGGGGAACCTCTGTCACCCTTCAGTCCTGGGGGTCCCCTTGCACCCACAGGTCCCTGTGGACCCACAGCTCCAGCAGGCCCTGGGATCCAAGAAGAGCAGGGTAAACTAGTCAGCCACTTTGCAGAATTTTAACCTTCTCTGTAGACACCCTGTCCTTATTACCCACCAGTACATCCTTCCTACATATAGACTAGGTCCCAGAACACAGCAGTCTATCTCTTCTTCTTCCATGAACAGCTGTCCCTGTCATTGGCAACTGACTTCCCTTGGCACAAACTAGCACTGCCCTCTCCCTACAGATGGTTCCCAGAGCCTAGAGCTGCATCCTCTAGGGATACAGAATCTGTTATGATTTATATCTAGATGCCCTCAAGAGCCCCATGCACTCAGGGTAGGGCTTCTCATTAGGGGTTTTTAGCTGGCATGCTGTTAGGAGGTGAGGTCTGGTTAGAAGAGGTGGGACACTGAGGGTGTGGCCTGGAAGGGTTTGTCTTCCTTGCTGGATCTTCACTTCACTTCCTGTTATCTGGTTGCTATGCCATAAGCATTTTCCTCTGCCATTCCCCTTTATCATGCCACCCTGCCTTGGAACCAGCCAACTATGGACTGAAACTTCTACAAACTGTGAACTAAATGAACTTTTCCTCCTTAGAGTTGTGGTTGTTGGTACTGTGTGTCAGTGACAAGAAAAGTTACTGAGGCCTGAATGAACTGGCAGTATCAGTTTTGGCCTCATGTTGTTGGGTTGAGGGATCCAACTGGGCCTGACAAACTGAACCAGTTCCAGATTCTTCCATCACTCACCTGCTGCCCCAGAACTTCCAGGGGCTCCGAGTTCACCAGGGGCACCTTTCTCCCCTTTAGGGCCCATAGGGCCTCTTGCTCCTATGGAGCCCTCCATGCCTGGGGCACCTACTTCTCCTAAGGAAGAAACAAATAGGGATGAATGCTGTGGAGAGTGTTCTCAGCAAGTGTCCTCTCCCCTGTATAGAGCTTTTAACTCACACTCCAGAGTTAGAGAGGGACCTTTACTGCTTGGGTTTGCTCTGTGCAGGTTAGGAGTAAGACAATGCCAACATGAGGGACATGGGAAGGAGCACATGGAAAAGCCTTCCTGTTAGAAATGGTCTGGGCTCCTTCTGGCATTCTGAGTATGCTTCATGTCCCAGCATAGATCATACTATTATTTCTTCCTCCTTTGTCCTTCCCATCAGCCACAACCCATTCACCTACCTTTGGGCCCAGCCTCTCCTTTGGGGCCTGGTTTGCCTTGAGGTCCTATGTTCCCCTGCTTTCCAGGGGGACCATCTTTTCCCACTGGGCCAGGCACACCTGGAAGTCCTGGAGGTCCTGGGGGAAGAGATCAGCTTAGTCAGTGACACTGAACCCTCTTGGCAGGGAGAATGCCTGGAATGAGAGTAATAGCAGAGGCAAAGATGCACCCATGACAGGTCCAGTCCATCTTGAGATAGTCCAGTGCTGCCTTCAGAACAACTGTGTTCCATTTTTCTGGATTGGGCCCCATGATGGCTACTGGCTTACCCTACTGCAGAAGCATTACTTGGAGACTTCTGAATTCTATGCCTTGTTGCTCACCACTTGGTCCAAAATCACCCTTTGGTCCAGGCTCCCCAGCAGAACCATTGTCCCCTTTGGGTCCAACTGGGCCAGCTCGTCCAGGCATCCCTGCTGGCCCTGCAGCTCCAGGAGCACCTGTAGCAGAAAAAGAAATGAACGTAAAGTTGGTCCAAGGCTCAGGAGGGAGCTAGGTGTTTCCAGAGTCAAGCCCTGGCATTCATTTAGTGCTCTGTAGAGCACAGACTTCTGTGGGCACACAACCTGGTCTAGTGGTAAGCCAGGAAACAGATGTCTGAATCCTTATTTTGAGGAAAAAGCCTTTCCAGAGATGTGTTCCTTCCCTGAAAAGAAGGCAATTTGTCAGTATTTACCTGTGTCCATGAAGTTCTTGATATATATATATATATATATATATATATATATATATACAAATACATGGAGAATCAATAGTTATATCAGAAATGGAACAGACACTCATTCAGTTATTTGCCCATTTGGACATTTATTTGTTCATGAAGAACCCTAAAAGTACAGAAAACAAAAGTATAAATTGACAAATGGGATGACAGAAAATGAAAAAGTTACATAGTAAAGGAAGCCATTAACAGAGTGAAGAACAACCTATAGAATGGCAGAATGTGTCTGCCAGCTCTCCATCTGACAAAGGGCTAGTATGAAGGATGCCCATGGACTTCAAAACATTTAATAATAAGAAAACAGGGAATCCAATTTTAAAATAGGCAAATGGTATGAATAAACATTTCTCTAAAGACATATAAATGGTCAAGGAATATGAAAAAAATTGCTCCATATCATTAGCCATCAGGTAAAACAAATCAAAACTACAGTGTGATTACATCTGTTCTAATTTTATCAAAACAAAACAACAAATGTTAATAGTAAAAGAACTCTTTCTCACCATTGGTAAGAATGTAAATTAGTACAGCCATTGTGGAGAACAGTATGGACAGTCTTCAAAAAAACTAAAAATAGGTTTACTGTGGAATCCACCTATACTATTTCTGAGTGTATATGCCAAGAAAATGAAATTAACACCCCAAAGATATGCCTGTACCTCCATGTGTATCACAGCACTATTCATGGTAGCTAAGGTATAGAATCAGTCTAGTGCCTATCATCAGATAAATGGATACAGAAATGTGCTATATACAAATGATGAGTACTATTCAGGCTGTGTTATAGTGCTAAAGAGATGGAATTGGGGCATAATATGTTAGGCTAAATAAGCCAGATTCAGAAAGATAAATACCATATTTTCTCTCATATGTGGGAGCTAAATGTAGAATAGAGATTCTTGAAGATTAGAAAGGGTGTGTATGGGGTGGGAGAGAAGGTGGATTTGATCAACTATATAGTGCATACTATGTGAATGTCTGGAAATATCACACTGAATCCCATTAATATATACAACTGATATGTATTAATCAAAACTAAAAAAAAATCTATGAATATTTACTCTGTGATTAGCACTGGGATGGATGTGACTACTAGGCTCCAGCCTAGGCTCCTGGTCCTTAAGTGATTTATAATATTTCGTGAAAGAGAGCAATAGGTGAGACAATATGGGAGAAGTTTTCCATCTGATTGTGGCACCCCTGGCACCACACACATGCACATTCTCAGAGTGGTCCTCTCTAAATCACTCTGGAGGGAAGACTTGGAAACTATGCCTCTGTGGCAGAAGAGGACAGGCCTCATGGGGCAAGAGTTTGGCTGGTACATGGGTGACTGAATCTGCTGGGTAGATGGGAGATTCTGTGCTGGGCACTGTGCCCTGGTGTTGGTTGCAATCCCTCTTAAGGATGGAATGGAAGCAGAGGGGAACAGGTCCATGCCCCACATCCAGCTGTGCACAGAGTGGAGGGCATAGATTCCCAAGCTCAGGCTTAGCATCTCTCAGGTTTTTCCATGGCTAGACTGACAACAGCATAGTAGGCTAAAAAAAATAGCCATTCTGTAGAAGGGATGGCTTGAGGCCACCAGTCCCTGGTGCATGGACTCTGGTGGCTGTGAGAGCTCCCAAGTGGAAGAAGGTCACTCACCTCAAGAGCAGCACATGTGTCCTGCAACTGTTAATCCTGATATGTCAACCTGAATGGATTAAGAAATGCTTAGCAAATTAGTAAAGCACATGGATGTGTGGAGGTGAGTCATGGAGGTGTGGCCTCAGGTACCACTTCTGGTCCCTCTTCTCTGGTTCCTCTGCTTTGCTCCCAGGATGTCACAAATTAAGCATTTTTGTTCCATCCCACCATTTCACCATCATGTTACTGCCTTGCAGACAGTCAACCATGTTCCGAATCCCTTGAAATCATCAAATTGAGTCAAATTAAATCAAATTTAACCTTTTCACCTTTAAGTAGGTGTTGGGTATTATGTTCCAACAACATGAAAACTGACTAGTACACTACCTAAAGCACTAATTTTCCATTCCAGGATTCCCTAGTCGCCTAGTCCTGTACCCTAGGGCCACCTGAGGTGAAACATTATGATCTGGCACTTTAGTAAGTTTTGAACTTCCTCTTCCCTTCAATCTTTCATTCTTTGTTGGGAGCCACTGAAGCTGGAAATTGACTACTTGTGCAAGGCTGGAGCATGACCATTCCAAGAACAAAGAGTGCCTGGGGCAAGCTGCCTGAAGAAGCTGCTTCGGCCAGTCTACCCCCAAGACAATCTGAACAATGGGTTGCTAGGACAACAGGGTGTCATGTGACATTATAAAGGTATAAGTAAACATCCTTGTAGTGAGGAGCCAGTACCTTTCCTCCCATCAGGAGGATAAGGTCTCCACCTGACCCCCAGCTTTTTCTCTTCTTATTTTTCTCATCCTCTCACAGTACTCAACCTTAAGAACCTCAGGAGTCAATTCTTTCACTCATTCCTCAAATATTTATTGATCTTCTACCATGTATTGGCTACTGTCCTAAATTTTGGTGAAGCACTGGACAAAACAGACAAAAAAAAAAGATTCTTTGTCATGTCAACCCTACAGCAAATAAAATGAACAATTGAAAATTGAAAGGTATGACACATGGCATGTTATGTTATAGTAAACAACACAGAGATCAAATAATATGTAGGGAGTGTTGGGGACAGTGGTATCTATTGTAAGTAGGGTGGTTGGGGAACTCCTTATTTGGAAGGTGATCATTTTGAGTCTGGGAAAGAGTCAGAAGTTGCATGGTGCCAAACCTGGTGAATAAGGTGGATGAGATTGTTTTGCTATTGTTATTGTTTTTTTTCCACAGAACTGCTTTTATGTTGGAAGACACTTAGCAGGAGTATTCATCTTTTTTTTTTTTTGGTACCACAGATCGAACTCACAACTGTGCACTTGCAAGGCAGGCACTTATGCCACTGAACTAAATCCCTAACCCCTGTATCCACCATTTTTGATCACTCTCATAAAGACACTAGTGAAAAAAAGTGTCCAACAGAAGTGGATAACAAAAGGTGGACAGTGAACCTTCCCAGTGGAAGGACTACCTACGAGAAGATCAAATGACAGGACCCAGGAGAGAGGGGTTGTGTATGTTTAAGGACCAGTGAGAAACAAGTGTGGCTGAGTCAGGTGGGTGTGGGAGTCAAGGTGTTGAGAGCAGAGAAGCAAGCAGGGGTAGAGAGTGGTCTTGGGGAACCTCACAAGATATTGTAAGGTGTGGGTTTACTCTGAGGGATATGAGTATCCTTAAAGGGAGCCTTGGAGAATCTTTCTGGGCAAGAATGATGGAGGTGCTGAGTGATAAGGGAGTTGTCCCTGCTGAGGCGGGGCCTGGGCCTTACTTGATCTCCATGGTGAGTCTGTGAATTCCCTGAGGGACCCCAGCTGCATCCTCCATCCCTGCTCAAGGATCTCTCTTCTTATGCCCCAACCCCAGCAATTTCTGGGGTCCACAGGTTTCGAAGTCTACAGAGGAAATTTTTACAAGTGCAGACTTTGGGTGACATAGACCTACATCCAAGCTCCTAAGGACATTCTCAGCACATAAAATTCAAGTGAGTAAAGTGACTGGAAGTGACAAACCAGAGTGGAGCTATACTTCCTGGCCAACTGTATACTGTTCTCTGTTCAAGAAGCAACCCAAAGCCAGGTTTGGAATGAGCAGGGGCAAGGTACCTGCTTAGCAAATGGAGATCTCTTCCATACTCCTTGCAGCAAGCTGCCCAGGATTCAATCCCCACCCTCTCTGAGAGCAGAGAAATCTGGAAATTTCAGAGAAGGCTGGCTAATTGAGTCCCATCCTTCTAAGTTAATTCCTGGGAAGCCATGTCCAAGTCCAGCTCATTCACACTGGGAGCTCTTTTTATCCATACTGGAAAGACAAATACCTTTCTCTTGCTTGACAGAGGCTTATTATTTCTTTCTTAAGTGTCACTAGTTTGCTTTCTCCCCACTCAAAATGAAAACTCCAAAAAGATAAAGACTATTTGATTTCTTCAAAGCTTGGCCAGAACCAACCTTGGTTCACTGAATTTTCCCACAAAAATGCCAGCAAGACTTGGATCCTCTCCCAGGGTGAGCATAGGGTTTCCAGGGACAATTCCCTTATTGTATGTAGTTTGTTTTGAAGTGTTTCAGGAAAAACTGAATCAATAGTAGGCAGGTAATCAGGAGAAGAAAGGAAACTTTATTGATGCCAGCAGACCCCAAAGGGCTAATCTCCAAAGTCTGAGGTGTTAATTACACAGTTTGCCTTATTTATAGGGTGGTAAACAGAAGTTACAAGAGATAAGCTATCACTGAAGGTTATGGTACAGTGGGAATTTTGTGCAGTGAGCATAGGTGTATGTAGTAAAGTTGTTTTTAGCACATTTATAGAAGTTTTAGTTTGATGAAAAATCACATGCTGAGTTCAGTGGCAGAGAACGGAATGCCTACAGTTAGGTCAGGATTTCTGCTTCTGCAGCACCAGGGATTAAACCCAGGAGGGTCTTGTATGTGACAGGCAGGTGTTCTATCACTGGGCTATATCTCCACCCTCAACCCCCCTTTTGTGAAACAGGATCTTGCTCAATTGCCCAGACTGGCCTCAAACTCGCAACTCTCCTCCCTCAGTCTCCTGAAGAGTTGGGCTTATAAGTATGAGCCACCACTGATGGCTGACAATTTCCTTATTTACTAGTACCTCTGGTAACCTCGGAATTAGTTCAGCAGGTAGGTGAAACTTTACTCTGAAGATGAATTTAGAAAAGATTTGGCTCAGTTATTTGTTCCTGGGTGGCAAATATTATTTTGGTTTCCTTGACAACGTGTGACTTGTCCCACAGGCTCCCAAATGTGGAGATGAAGATGTAATGAAGTCCACATCTGTCTAATGCAGAATCCCATGCTCTTTTAACCTTCCAGAATGGTTGTTACTTTGTGTCAACTTGAGAAGTCTAGAAGCTTCACTAAGTAACTCATCAGTTCTACATTCTGGGGTGCAGAGGACAGGCCCTTATCACTGTAGGATGTTGTTCATTGTGTCAGTTTGAGAAGTTTAGAAGTTTAACTAAATGACTCAGCAGGGGCCCAGGGCCCTCACTTTGTAAATGTCCTGAGCCTGTGCAAGAGAAGGGCATGGAGATGGTGTCAGTGCTACACCCACCACAGGGTGGGGAGCCTGCTTACAATATAAAGGAAGAACAGAGGCTTGCTCTTTCCCCTTTTTGCTCTTGTTGCTTTTGCTGTCTTCCACTGTCGTGAACTGTTGCCCCTCTGCCATGCTACCCTGCCTTGGAACAAGCTATGGACTGAAACCTCCACAAACTTGTGAGCTAAATAAATCTTTAACTTTAACTTTGAGTGTAAGGTATTTTGATCCATTAATGAGAAAAAGTAAGACAATCATACTTTTCTTATTTGGCAAAGGAGATTAGTAAATTATTTGTAAGGCTTTTGGTAGAAGTACATGAACTACTCAAGTGAATATCCATGCACAGGGATGTACAAAGAAATCGATGTCTCTCTCTCACCTTGTGAAGTTTTTATTATTATATTTTTTTCACCTTGGGAAGTTCTAAGGCAAATTATTTTGATTTCTGTGTGGGGGCCATAGAGCCTCTTCCTATCCTCCTTGGAATGAGTTTAATTATTAAAAATATTTAACATGCTATAAAGGCAAACATTTAATCAAAATTAAAAACTGCTAACCACCAGACCAGGGCCCCAAAAGCATCCCAATGTAATAATTTACTCACTACTTATCCTTTCTTGGGCTCAAGAGAACCCAGGGATCCCAGGGGAGATTGATTAGGGAGAATTACATTGGGTGTTCAAGATTGACATATCAAGTGTCATTAAAATATGTTATTGTTTAAAAATTATTACAGTAAAGGACACATTGCTATTAATCACTCTCAAAATACCTCCTCACTTCAGACACACTTATTCCATTGTTCCTGCCCCAAAGTCCTCTTTTGTGAGTGTCCTAACCAAGAGTGATCAAAAAATAGTGACTGCTGTTGCTGACTGATGTCCAACAGAGAGACAATCACCTACCATATTTGCCAGATCACGCACCATGCAACTTCTGGCTCTCCCACAGCCAGAATGAACATGAGATAGAACATTGTTGAATAGATTCAGGGCATCAAGGCAGCTGTGATAGCACAGCTAAAGACATTCATGAAAGAAGACTTCCAAAATTGTTTCACAAAGAGGCAAGAATGATGGGTAAGTGTGTTTGGAGCAGGAGGAAGTTTTTTTCGTGGAGGATTAATTGCAGTGTGACTTTAACTGTAGTAAATTGAAACAATTCTTTTAGATGTTCATCATGTGTTTCTATCATATCTTGTACATTTTCCAGCTAGTAGAGGAGTGTTTTTTTTTTTTTTGGTGGAATGAACAATGGGGAGAAATTCACGCCCTTGGATAAAAGAAGCGTACCACCAAATCTTTAATCACAGAGTACCCGGACACAGATTGCTTATTGTCCCCCACCCTACCAGATAAGTCCCTGGTCCCCACTTTACCTGGATCACCCTTCTCACCACGGGGGCCCTCTCTCCCATCCCGGCCATCGCGGCCAGGCAAGCCATTCTCCGCAGGACTGCATATGACCAGAGTGCAGGCATTGGCCAGTGTTCTAGGCTGGTAGCTCTTCATTATGGCTCCCAGGTTCCCCTGGGGCTGTATGAGCAGAAACAGCAAGGAAAGAAGGGGAAGCAACATGGCCTAGAGAGATGGATAGAAAGAGAAAGGTCATGCTGTTGATTTTAGGACATAGGATAGGGCTTGACCTAGCTTGTTTTGATTAGAAGTCTCCCTTTCTACCTTCTTCTTCCTGCTGTGGGACTCAGAGGAGAAAGCATTCAAAAAAAATTTAGGGAGGTGGAGACACAGCCTGGTCTTGGAGGGTATAAATTCTGTTTAAACTGTGATGTGGGTGCCTGGGCACTGCAGTGCCCATCTGTCCTCAGAGGCCCATGAAATCCTGGCTGTGATATAGTGTTCTCACTAAGGCCACTTGTCACATCAAGAGGGATTTACTTAGACCCTTTGGGCAGGACCCTTTCCCTCCTTTTCCCTGCATATGCCATTGAGGCAGTTGGATCATCTAAGACTAGGCAAATCTGTTTCCTCTTCCTTGTTGCCATGAGTCTGTTAGCATGCTGGTCTGAAAATGAGCCTGAGTTCTAACTGCTTCATGATGTCTGTCCCCAGCTCAAACCAGGAGTGTGGCCACTTGTATACCAAGCAATTTAACATTCCTGTACCAGGCTCTGACTCCACAGAGGAGATGATAGAGGAAGCCAAGGTGAGGCATTTCAGAGATACTAAATTAGCATCTGGAGGGACCAGACACCTAGGGGCCTGCCCAGACCATGCAAGAGGGAATAGAGGAGGGGTTCACAGGGGAAGAGTGTGGTGTCACATGGGAGGTTGGTTTTTGGGGTAAGCAAGAGAAACCATCCATAAGGCATCCAGGGCAGGGTGGAATGGGAGCTGGGTCAACCCTACATTGCACATCTTGTTAGATTTTCGCCACTGTGACAAGCACCTGAGATAAACCAACTTAAAAGAAGGAAAAGTTTATTTTGGTTCATGGTTTCAGAGGTTTCAGTCCATGGTTACCTAGAACAGTGGCAACACAATGCATCTTAGCAAAAGCATATGTCAGAGGAGCCCTATGCATCTCACAGCAGCCAGGAAGCAAAGAGACAGAAGAGGACCTGGGGTTCCAATAGCCCCTTTAAAGGCACAGCCCCAAAGATCCAACTTCCTTTCACTAGGCCAGCTCTGCTAAAGGTTGCACCATTGTCCCAAGGCTGGAACAAAGCCTTTAACACATGGGCCTTCGAGGACATTTAAGATTCACACCACAGCAGTATTTTTCAAAGAAAGAAACTGAAATTAGGAGACTAGAAAGGGCTAGTGGGAGCCACTGAGGCACTGAAGCCAGAAGCCCTGTGGAAAGATGAAGCAGTTCATCAGGCTGACAGTGGAGGACAGGGGTTGTTGACCAGAGAAATTCCTCCATCTCCAGCTGCTGGCAACTCTGAGCTGTGGATAACACTTGTTTTTAACTAAGTTTTTTCAGTTTTGAATTCATAAGTTCCTTGGGTATCCTAAGGGTCTTTAGAAATACCTGGGTGAACTCAGAAGCCAGTAGTATATTTCATTGCCCTCATTCTGGCAGAGATTTAGACCTGAGCATTTAAAACCAGACTCATGCCAGAGCAAGGCCAATATCCCTTGGTCTGCATTGGCTGAACTCTGGGTCCCTTGATTCTGGGGACTAAGAAAAATCATAGGCATTTTTGCTAACAAACTCAAGTTGGCACAGAAAGCATTGCTACCTATGCTTTAGCTTTCAAAGTAAGAGTTTATTTAAAAGAGCAATTCTTCTGAATATGAATTGGAAATTCAGAGCCCTAATCCAGTAAGTGCATTTTAAAAGTAAAGACTTGAGGCTATGAGAAAAGTCAGTTTATCAGCGTTTCACAGGTGGTTGATAACAGGGTGGATCTAGAACCCAGAGCTGACAATACCTCATCTGATCCTCCTTCACTATCTTTTCTGAAGAAATCAGGCACAGAATAGGAGCCAAGACAGAAGTTGAAAATGTTTCCACTAGTACTTCTACACAGAGGCATCTGAGGTTTTAGGAGTGTCACAGCACACTTATCTTCTCTACCCCAATTCAGGAAGCAAACTTGAACCACAGAAGCTGAATCAAGGGTAGAAGAGCATCTTCTTTCCCCACTATGACCCCCACCTCCCACATCCATAACTCCTGCACTAGACCCTTGAACCAGAACCCAGCCCAGTGCTTCCTCCACCAGTAGGACAAACTGTCCCCTGTCCCCCAATGGCAGGGGACAGTCACAGAACAAGGGGAAAATAGAATGAGGAATGGACAGAGACACTCACAGTTCACTTCCTCTAGGTCCCAGGAGCTTCTGGCAAATGAATCTTGGCTTAGCAGGCACTCCATATTTATGTCTGCCCTGTAACCTGAGCCATCCAGTCCCGGTTTCCTGAGAACTCCCTTGAAGAAGTAGAACAATTTTCTTCCTTGTTGACTCACACTTACCCCACCTGCCCCCTGGACAACTGCCACTGCTATATGTGGTTACCAGTCACACCGTGCTTACCTGTCACCTTAGAGTTCACAAACGTTCTTCATCCATGATGGCATCTGCACATTCCCTGCAGATCTGTGAGTTAAGTGACATCACCGCATCTGTGTTTTCTAAATGTTCAAGAATCTGAGTCCAGGGACCAGGGCATTGCACAATGGCTTATGATTGCAAAAACAACTCAAGTCTGCATATCTTGAGAGCTAGGACCCGACTGTATCCACTTGTCTTTTCATCTCAAAAGCAACTGCCCAGATACTGTAAAAGAGCCACTTGGTTTATTCAGGCATGAGTAGGGCAGGCTATGGGGCAGCAGAGGAACTGGTGGGCAATGGCTAGGGGAGCTGCCTTGGGAAGGAGCCATTCTTTTGCATACTGCTCTAGGTTCAGAGAACCCTTTGCTTGCCTTTTGGAATCGACTTCTCCTAGCTCACCTCAACTTTGCCTGTCCAGGACTCATCTCTCCATTTTAGTTGGAGTTTGCCTTGCTTATTGTCCCAGTTAGAGTCCCTGAGCTCTTGCTTCTCTGCTGATGCCACTCTCTAGCTAGTCCTTTAATTTTCAGTGCCCAAATCACACTTCTCCATCCCACAGTCATTGCTATCACCTTTGGTGCTTCTAGAATCTTGTGATTTCCTGATGCTTCTAGCTTCTTTGCCTAACTCCACATCCCAGCAAACCCATAACTCTGACCCTCCCCTCAGGCTACCCCACTGGTGATGCTGACTTGGTCCTAGCTTTTGATATTGTTCATGACATCTTACATATTATAGAATCTATAACACCCAATCTCTCCATTTAGCAGGGAAAAGTCCATTTTTCCCATTGCAATTTTTGGAAGCAGGATTTCATAGCAAAGCCACTTGTACTTGTACTTGTGCTAATAGAGGTGTTTTATTATTAACACATAGCTATCTTCATCCTAGGATATTCATATGTCTCCTTAAGCTATGAACCAGCACGGTGGGTGCCTTGAACTATTGCTCACTCTTCTCACAGACTAGTTTTAAAGTCCTATCCTGGGGGCTGGTCTAATCATTTTAGTTTATGCTGACTTATTTCAGGAGCCCTGTGCTTTGCTTTTTGTTTTAATCAGGCATCTCTCATCTACCACCTCCTACTTTGTGAAATAGGTTCTTGTAATGTTCTGGTATAACAGAAAATGGTCTCCTCAGGAATATAAGATGGTGTTGGTTCCTGCCAGTTTACTTCAATTTCTGTTTTCTCAGTTAAGTTTCTGTTTTCTAGAAATGGCTGGCCATTATGATGGATGCTGTAAAGAACAAGTCCCAGGTAACAAATGGCTCTTTTCCCCAGTTGTGAGGGCACCACTTTCTTGGAAACAATTCTAGTCAAGTCCACTCATGTAATAAAGCTGATTCTTATCTCCAAATCTCAGTGTTGCTTGGTTCTTGGTTATGGCATTGCTATTACACTGGAATCCTATTATGAAATAGGTTATGGTGTATGTTTCTTCCAGTTTCACGTGGTAACAGAGTCAGTTTTATTTCTAATACAACTTATTTCCTAATAATGATGACTACCTCAGTTAACATCTACAGATGAGACTAGATCTCAAGTGGCAATCACAGTGACCATCATCCAGAGTGTCACTGAACCACTCTCTTCCCAAGACAAGGCTTAGGATGACCACAGAGTTGCTTTGGTAACCTCATACTGTATGTAGCCTCATCAAGATTTTCTGTCTCTGCTGCATGTTATTAGCTACACTTTTGTCTGCACTAAGTAATGGTCTGTGACATTTGGCTACCCACAACATCATAGAAATCCTCCATCAATGCATTACATGCTCTGTTGTCACTGAACCACGAGGGAGCTTCACATACCAGCAGGCACTCTGGACAAACATTCCCCACCCCAGCCTGATTTGCTGTTGTTTTCTCTTAGTTTGTGACTTTACACTATGGCCTTGACTTCCATTCTTGCTTCTGGGTACCACAGTATTAACATTTCCATGTGTTTTTCCTTGATTTTTCATTTCTAGCCCAATACCTTCATCTGGCCTGTAAGCTTCTCTGATTTTCTTAGAGAAATTTTGGTTTCCATTCAGAGTCTGAACAATAGACCTGAAATCTAGTCCATTTTTTGGCCATTTTGAAATAAACCAGTACATTTTCCCTGTGTGTGTAATGACTGGTTAAAAAAAGTGAAATACAATATCTGGCATGATGGAAACTTGCCCAGTCTGGCTTCTAAAGATAATCTGCTCATTCTGAAAGCTACACTTCCATTAACACTGATCCATTGAATTTCACTTTCCTTTAAATTCCATTGAATGGAATATTTGAACTATAAATTCTTTATCCCCTTTTATGCTCACGATGACTATGTTCCTTTATTTTCAGTCACTCTATGTTGTCTTCTTTTGTGAGTTTTCATTTTCTCTCTTTCTCACCTCAGATCATAAATTCTTTTCTCAAACCACTTCACTGAGATATGTTTGGCATATAAAAAAGATGTACATACTTAATGTGTAAAGCTTTATGAGTTTGAAGGTGATCATATACTTGTGGAGCCATCAATAAAATTAAAGCCATTAACATTCATCACTACCCCAAATTTCCTCCTACCCTCTTCAGTAATTCTAATTCAAATGTGTGTGGTAGAATATGTAACATAAGATCTATCCTCTTGGCAAACTCTTATTTGTGGAGCCAATAGACAACTGTTAAGCATAAACCCTATGCTGTGTAACACAACTCCATAATTTGTTGATCTTGCATAACTAAAACTTTGTACTCTATAAACCTTCCTTTCTCTTTATCCCCTCCTCCTAGACCCTGGTAACCACTATCCTACTCTGCTTCAGAGTTTGAACATTTTAGATTCTTCATGAGAATGGGATCATGCAGTTTGTCCTTCTATGTCCAGCCTATTTCACTTAGTACAATGTCCACCGTGTTGCAGGGTTTTCTTAAGACAGTAAAACTTCATTGTATAAATAAGCCAGTTTCTTTATCTCTTTATCTGCTGATGGACATTTAGGTTGCCTTCTCCTTTTTTCTTTTAAAGAATTATTTTATTTAGCGTACATTCCTTTTCATATTTAAATTGTATCATGATTTTATTTATCAGTCAAGGTTTTCCAGTACATGAGATTTTACTAATAATAACTTTCTGCAGCTTTCAGTTTTATTTTTATACCTATTGCTAAATCTAAATTCCTAGTAAGTCAGTGTTTTAGTTGTACTGATATTACTGCTGATACCAGCAATACCTATTATGAGTATATTTTTTATTAGTACATGTTTACAATACATGGAGTTTATGATCATTTTGGGGAGTGGGTATATGTACATAGCTTGGTTATTTTATTAATACCTTTCTCCTTTCCTCCTTCCTCCTCCTTTTCCTCATGTTTGTCTTGTTGATATTATTACTATTATCTCATGTTTATGACATATAATATTTACATTCATGAAGGCTATTAGGTTCCTGTACATGACACATCTTTATTGTACTTATTTAAACTTCTCACCCTCGATCTCTTGTACCCCTTCCCATTTTCAAGAAATCTATTCCTTTCCTCTTTCCAGCCATCTTTTATTGTGCTCTTTGTATTTTGCTTTACTCAGGTGAGAGATACAGTGTATTATTTAAGTTTGTATGTCTAATTTATTTCTTTCATAGGTATAGGAAGGGATTTCTAAAACAGAATAACAATTGCACAAGAAATAACAATAAGAATCAACAAATGGGATCACATCTAATTTTAAAAGCTTCAGCAAAGCAAAAGAATCAATGAGTCGAGTGAAGACACAACCTACAGAATAGGCAAAACTTTTGCCAGCTATTTCTCCAGGGACCAGTATCTAAAAAATATGAAGAACTCAAAAAAAATTAGGCCACTTGAAACAAAAGACCCAATCAAGAATGGACAAGTGAAATGGACAGACACTTCTCAGAGGAGGAAATGTAAGTGGCCCAGTATGAAAAAAATTTTCAACATTCCTGGCCACTGAGAAATGCAAATTAAAGCAAAACTAAGATTTCATCTTACACCAGAAAAAACAGCTAGCATCAAGGACCAAAAAATAGCAAATACTGGCTGCAGTGAAAAAGAAACTCTCCTACATTATTGGTAGGAAGGTAAACTAGAACAATCATTATGGAAATCAGTAGGCTGTTTTCATAATCATTGCTCTTATAAGCATTGCTGAAATGATCATAGGAATACAGGTTCTCTCTGAGAAACTGATTTAAGTTTTTCTGAACATATACCCCAAAAAGGGGGTGATGGGTCAACAAGTAGTGCTATTTTTTTTTTTTTTAGGAAACGCCACAGCGTTTTCCATTGTGGTTGTACAATTCTACATTCCCAACATTAGTGTACAAGGTTCTGTTCACACTTTCTCTCCAACACTTGTCATATTTTCTTTTATTAAAATTATTATAGGCACTCTAATGCATATAAGGTGCTGTGTCATTATGGTTTTATTTTGCCTTTCCCTGTGATTAGTGGTATCAAGCATCTTTTCATAGACTTCACTAAAGACCTCTGTGTCTTTAGTGAAATGTCTGTTTAGATCTTTTGGAATTTTTTCATCAGGGTATTTGTTTGCTTGTGAGTTCACCAAAAGAAAGGTATTGTGAGTCCTATTGACAGCAGCACTTGCATTTGGACACCATACCACATGGTGAAACTCAAAAGGTGAAATTTTGAGAAAAAATTGTCCATCAGTATTTCTAAACTGTAGCAATATTGTTCTTTTGCCCAAGAAGCTTCTACACTATGAGCATAGGTACAGTCCTGTCCACAGCAGGGCTTTTGTCAGCATTCTAGTGCTGTGACACAGATGCCAGCTGAGATCCTGCCCCCACCCTATCTCCAGTTGCCAACTGTGTATGGAGGTGCAACCTCTCCACAATTCTTACCCGTATCAATAAGCATATGTTGGCACTTACATACATGCACAGAAGCTTTTTGTTTGTTCCTGTGTCTCATCTCTGTAGGCTGCAGAGTGGAGAGACACTCAACCTGGTCAAGAAGGCTCCTTTCCTGATCCAGCCTTAGAAATAGAATGTAGATTTTATGTCCCATGTCTGTTTCATTTTATTTATTCTTGATGGTTTCTGTGTCATGTTATGATCCTCCTCCCTCTCTCTATGTCTGTTATATGTTATGATGTAATATATTATATATATATATGTCATTCTAGTATTAGTCTAATACATATATTTATGTACTAGAATAATGCATTTTCTCTTGCACTGAGAAAATACCATCTGGATCACAGTAATCACCTGACAGAAGAAAGACATTGAGTAATGCAGAATATGTGAGAACTTGTATTCTGCATGGAAAACTGGCCAAATTGTTCCTTGACATACAACAAATAAGGTGGGTGGGCCATACTGAGTTTAGACATCAAAAAAAAAAAAGGAAAGAGGGAGAAAAAATGTACTGGGCAGCTTGTGAAAAGCTGAGAATCCTAGCAAATACCTGTGGGTTTCATTCCTATTCCCTTGTCATTAAAAGCCATTATTTTGCATAAAGTTAGCAAAGATATTTTCCTACTTCTTCTTACATTGGACTTCTGAACTGAATAGCTCCATACCCACTCAGAGCAGAAGTGAACTATGAATTCTCTGGCAGAAGGTCCAAGTTGGAAATGACATGTGACTATACAACTAGATGAATCAGCTGGTGCACTGCCCCAGGCAGCTCTCATCATGTTTTCCGTCCAGTTCCATCAGCAGCAACCAATCTTTTGCATCAGCTCTTTCTCCATCCCACATGTTCTTTGTCACTTGAGATCTTTCTGGGAGCTATTTAAATCAGTTATCTAGGGTCATGTGTCAAAAACACAATAGTATATCATCACACACAAATTTTTTTACATTTATCCATCAATGAACACTTAGAGTGAGTCCATAACTCAGCTACTGTGAATAATGCTACAATGAACATGAGAATTCAGATGTTACTGAAAGGTGCTAATCTCATTTATTTTATGTACATACCCAGCAGAATGTGCTGCATCTTTTCTAGTTTTCATTTTTTGAGGAAACTTGGTATTGTCTCCTGTAATGGCTGTACTGATGTTTTCCCATCAGCTTGGCACAGGTACCCACTTTCTCCACACTCTTAACACTGTTATCTCATGATGTTTTCACAATTTCCATTCTACCAGGTATTTGATGATGTACCATTATGTTTTTAATTTCCATTTCCCTGATGGTTGCTGATGCTGCACAACTTTTCCAATACTGGGTGCCTAATTTTTATGTTTTCATTGGGGAAAAGTGTGTATTAAGTCCTTGGTCCATTTTCCAATTGAGTAAATTGGAATTTTTGTATTGATTTATGAAAATTATTTATAGATATTGGATATTAATTCAATCTTATTTTTAGAGTTTGAAAATGTTTTCTCCAAATGTGCAGGCTGACATTTTCTTTTTATGACTGTTCTTTTGGTTTGATGCAATCCTACTTGCTTATTTTCATTTTTGTTGCCTTTTCTTTTGGTGTGATTTCTAAAAAAATTAACAAGGCTAATAGCAAGTTTCTTTCACCTATGCATTTTTCCTCAAGAGTTTATGCTTTCAGCTAATCTATTTAGGCCTTTATTCATTTTGAGTTGACTTTTTTAGGGTATTGGATAAAGTTCTCATTTCATGATTTTGCATATGGATACCCAATTTTCTCAAGTCCATTTACAGAAAAGACTGTTATTTCCCCATTGTATGTTCTTGCTTTGGGTTGACCAAATATACTTGGGTTTATTTCTGTCCTCTTCGTAATTTTCCATTACCCTATTATCTGCTTTTATGATGTTAGTATACTGTTTTGATTACTGTAACTTTGAATATAATTTTATGACAGGAAGTGTGATGGGGACTGCTCTGTTTTACTTTCTTCTGGTTGCTTTGGCTATTTCTTACCTATATGATTTCAAGCAAATTTAATTTTTTTCTGAGATTTTTAATGAAAATGTCACTGAAATTTTGATAGGAATTATTTTCAATTTATAAAATTTTTAGGGATTATGCATATTTTACCATTACTAATTCTTCCAATTCATGAACATGAGATGTCTTTGTATGTACTCATGCTTCCTCTAATGTCTTTCATGAATACTTCATAATATTCTGTGTAATGATCTTTTTCTACATTGATTGTATTTGTTTCCAAGTATTTTATTCTTTTTCATGCTATAATAAATGAGCTTATTTATTGTTTTACTTTATGAATAGATAGCTCAATAATAATGTAAAGAACTAATTTTTGAAAACAGATTATGTATTGAGCTAAATTCCTGAATTCACCAATTGGTACTAAGGATTTTTTGGGCATCTATAAGGATTCCTATAAATATACTTATATAATTAGAGTCTTGGAAAATAGCAGAACAGTGAGTGCCAGCAACTCGGTTTCTTAAGGACAAAGTGTCTGGAGTCTGGAAAACAATAGCCTGGAGAGGAACCAAAGTGAGTGGAGGGTACACAGCAACCACAAAGAACTGACAGAGAAGAAAATAAGACTAAGTGATACAGAAGAAATAGATTACCATTGCAGATGGGAGACCACACAGCACTGTGGACAGTGGCTGCACAGCTGCCAGCTGGGAGGCAAAGTAAAAATACCTGGCAAAGTAAAAATAACATCTCTACTCACAGAGAAGCAGAAACCTAGCTGGGACCATTTGGAGATGCACTAAGAATGTGAGTCTCTGCTTTCCAAGTGTCCCTCCAGAGTCAACAGTTGGTGAGTGACTGTGATCTAATACCTGAGGACAAGATGCACAGGGCTGAAGTTGGTGGTGTTGCAGTTGTAGGAAAGGATCAGGTGTTTGAACCTGGGGCCCAGAACAGCCCTGCAGCT
>PVLA01010224.1:0-65682 GCA_004027455.1 Hydrochoerus hydrochaeris
GTTGGGCGGGCACCCACCCGCAGGGATTGATGTTCCCAAGTGTTTCCTGGACCTGCCCTAATGAGCTGCAGCTCACCTCGAGGCATGGTGCCTGCTTGCTCCCCTTTTGGGGGGCCTGGCTCCACTAGTTGAATGACTAGTGGGCACAGTCCACTCAAGCCTGCAGAACCTCTGGAGCATAGTCCAGTGTCCTAAGGGGTTGGTCAACTTGCAGCCACTGGAATTGATGGTCCCAAACTTTTCCGGGCCTGCCCTGGCAAGCTGCAACTCACCTTGTGGTGTGGTGCTGGCTTTGCTCCCCTTTCAGCGGGCCTGGCTCTGTCATCAACTTTGGATCTGAAATCTTACAGAGAAGGCATTTCAATAACTGTTGCCCTTCCTATGATGATCCTTAGTTATATGGTGCTAAGATCTTCAACTTTCTAAGTTGTGGTGCTGTAGATGTGTGAAAATGCACACACACACACATACACACATACACACGTGCACACACACATCTTTTAATTCTTTAAAATGACTTACCTTAGTATTTTTCAAAAGACATAGTAACTCTTTTCTTTTAAACTCTTCAGTTTCTGATTGATTCTTGACTCACAAGTCCCTTGATAAAGAGAGCATCAAGACTTTCTTTTTATCTTGCTCCAGAGAGGTCTGCAACTATGAAATCCTGACAAGACTAGAGGTAGGACTTTCCTTTTTGCTCACTGGGGACTGAAATATGTTTCCTCACTCTTAGGATTTTCTTGGCTTATTTGACCCTTATGTTCCCAAAGAAGTAGGACTTTCCATGTGATTTTTACCTGCTGATCATTAATTTTTATGGTCCTTTCATCTGGGATTGTGATACTTGTGTGAAGCTTCAGTTGCAAAGGCAAGAGACATGGGTCACTGTGAATCTTTCTATTGACTGACCATTGTTTTCACTCAGATTACATTGGAAGCCTTTTTACTGTAGTAGGATATTGCTTCAGAAATAGGTGATCCTATAGAATAGTTAAAGCATGAAAGAACCACCAGTAAATAGTGGAAAATGGCAGATCTTCCCACAGTTCTGGTGTATGTATTTGTCTATTTCATTTGAGCTCATAGAGAATTCATATTCTGGCAATGCAAGTTAAATTATGCAAATATATACTGTACATAGATGAAAAAGACTGAAGAACTAACTAGAATTAATTAAAATTACTGAGCAATTTTCTTTTTAAAATATTCTTTATTTTTTTAGAAATAAAAAAATTAAACTTCTTAACACTTATGTTCAAAATTTATACAGAATTTCAAAACAAGAAGATAGGAAATTAGCAATGGTTATTATATTGCATATTGGAATCTTCAAATTAGTTGCTCAGATTACCAGATATAGGCATGTGAAATTAATCAAGCATTGCAAGCATTAACTATTACTTTCAAGGAACTAATAAAATGAGTAGTACAATTATCTTAGCTATCTTGTGTTTTTTTCCCCTTCTTAATTTTCTCCTTTCCCCCATCCCAGTTGTTCTTTTCTTTTGAGTAGTTTTTTTCCCTTTCACAATATCTATTGTATTGTTTTGTTATTTATTCTTTCAGTTTCTTACAGTTGGGATACAATAAAATGTTTACATATTTGTGTCTGATTTACTTCACCTATGAGTATGGTCTCAAGTTGCATCCAATTTCCCATAATAGCCTTGAGTTTATCTTTCTTTATATTTGAATAGCAGTCTATGGTATAAAAAACCACATCTTTTTTATCTATTCCTTGGTTGATGGGCTTTTGGGTTGTTTCCAAGATTTAGCTATTACAAATTGTGCTGCTATAAACATGGATGCACATATATTGCTGAGGTATGATGGTTTTAATTTTTCTAGGAAAATACTCACAAGAGGAATAGCTTGATAAAATTGGACCTCTAATCCTAGGTTTTTGAGGAATTTCCACACTGATTTCCACAGTGGTTGTACCAGTCTACACTTTCACCAACAATGGAGAGGTGTTCCTTTTTTTCCCACAGCGCCTCCAGTGCTTGTTATCAGTTGATTTTTTTTTGATGATAGTCCTTTTTTTCTGTGGTGAAAAGGAATCTCCATATTGTTTTAATTTGCATCTCTGAAATGACCAGTGATGTTGAACATTTTTTCACATATTTGTTTGCCATTTGTATTGAGATGAATACATAATACTAAGCAATTTTCTTTTTAAAAATTTTTTATTTAAAGATAAAAAAACAAAAAAGTTAGAAATATTACAGAATTTCAAATAAAAGAATAAACAGTAAGAGATCACTGGTTGACAAATTGCATATTGTCCTTTTAGAAATGGTTGTTCAAGTTATAAAATTAGAGCATACAGAGTAGACATTCAAGCAGTGAGCCTGCAAACAGATCTGTTCAACAATCCAACAAGAATTGAGAAGTATGGTCATCAATCCTATACACATAAATATTCATGCAGTTATATCTTTTGTAGCACTTCCTATTTCCTCTCTTTTTTACAATTGCAATTATGCATTATATAAAAATTTTATTTAAAGAGAAAAAGAGCAAAATAAAAAGGGTAGCAACAATACAGAATTCTAAAAGAAAAAAAGAGAAAAAAAATTAGGAAATCACTAGTTGATAAATTACATATTGTCATCTTGGATGTAGTTGTTCAAGTTACAGAATTAATGGATATATTTTAGATATTCAAACAGTGAGACTGCAAAAAGTTCTGCTCAAAGATCCAACAAAGATTCAGCAATATGGTCATCTATTTTACACACTCAAACATACATGCAGTTGTATCACTTAGAGCACTTTCTTTTCCTCTCTTTTTTACAATAGCAATTACACATTTTGGATTTTATTACTCTTATAGTTCTTATCACTTTTTACACTAGAGACACAATGTGATATTTATGAATATGATTCTTATTTATTTCACTAATGAGGATAGTCTCAAGTTGTCTCCATTTACCTATGAAGGTCTCAAGATCATCCTTTTTTATAGCTGAGTAATATTCCATAGCATATAAATACCACATCTTTTTCATCCACTGTGCAGTTGATGGCAATCTTGGCTGTTTCCAAGATTTAGCTATTACAAATTGTGCAGCTATGAACATGGGTGCACATACATCACTGAGATGTGAACTTGCCAGTTCTTTCTGGGAAACTACCCAGGAGAGGAATAGCTGGGTTGAATGGAACTTCCAATCATAGTCTTTTGAGACTTCTCCATATGGATTTCCACAATGGTTGCACCAGTCTACATTTCCTCCAACAGTGGAGCAGTGTTCCTTTTTCCCCGCAGCCTTGCCAACATTTGTTATCAGTTGGTTTCTTGATGGGAGCTATTCTTTCTGGAGTGGGGTTAAATCTCAGTGTTGTTTTAATTTGAATTTCTTGAATGACCAGTAATGGTGAACATTTCTACATATGTTTATTTGCCATTTGTATATCTTTCTCTGAGAACTGTGTCTTCATCTCAGATGCCCATTTTTGGAGATGGTCTTTGAATTTGGGGAGTTTGATGTTTTTCAATTCTTTATATGTTCTGGACACAAGTCCTTTGTCTGAGGGGTTGCTAGCTAAAATTTTTTCCCACTCTGTGGGTTTTCTTTTCACTCTGTTGGTGATTTCCTTTGAAGTGCAGAAACTTTTCAATAATGTGAGATCCCATTTGTTGATTTTTGAAGTGTTTCCTGCGCAGTTTGCATTTTGTTCATGAATTCTCTGCTTACCACTATGTCTCCAAGACTTCTACCTACCTTGTTTTCCAGTAGACTTAATGTTTCTGTTTTAATATTTAGGTCTTTGATCCATTTAGACTTTAGTTTTGTGCATGTCGATAGGCTTGGATCTAGTTTCAGTCTTCAGCATGTGGAGAGCCAATTTTTCAACACCATTTATTAAAGAGACTATCTTTCTTCCAATGGACATATTTATCCCCTTTGCCAAATATCAGGTGGCTGAGTGTCTTTGTAGTTGTTCTTGCATCTTCTAATCTGCTCCATTGATCATCAGGTATATTTCTTTGCCAGTACTGTGCTGATTTTATCACTGTGGCATTATAGTATAGATTCAAGTCAGGAATTGACATGCCTCCCACCTTGCCTTTGTTGCCCAGAAATGCTTTTGCTATTCTAGGTTTCTTCTGTTTCCAAATGAATTCTAGGAGTGTTTTCTCTAGATCTGTGAGGTATGTAAATGGTATTTTGATTGGGATTGCATTAAATCTGTATAACAGTTTTGGGAATATGGCCAATTTCACAATGTTGGTTCTTCAAAACCAAGAGCAAGGAATATCCTTCCATTTTCTAATATCTTCTTCAATCTCCTTTTTCAGTGTAGTATAGTTTTCAGCATATAGGTCTTTTACATTTTTAGTTAGGTTGATTCCTAAGTATTTCTTTTATTTAGGGTGATATTTCCATAATTTCTCTCTTGGTGAGTTTTTTGTTTGCGTACAGGAATTCTATTGATTTTGAGCATTGACTTTGTATCCAGGTACACTGCTGAACTTGTTTCTTACCTCTAGTAGTCTTTTAATGGAAATTTTTGGGTCTTCTATATAGAGTATCATGTCTTCTGCAAATAGTGATAATATAACTTCTTCCTTTCCTATCTTTACTCCTTTTATTTTTCTCTCTTGTCTGATTACCCTGGCTAGTGGTTCCAGAGCTATATTGAAAAGGGTGGCGATTGTGGACATCCTTGTCTTGTTCCTAATTTTGAAGTGAAAGCTTTCAGTTTTTGTCCATTTAATATAATGTTGGTGGTTGTTTTGTCATAGATGGACTTTATAAGGTTGAGGTAGATGCCGTGTATTCTGAGTTTCTGAAGGGTTTTTATGATGAATGTGTGTTGGACTTTGTCGAAAGCTTTTTCTGCATCTGTTAGGATGACCACGTGGTTTTGGTTTTTGGCTCTGTCGATGTGGTGTATTACATTTATTGATTTGTGTATGTTAAACCATCCCTGCATTCCTGGAATGAACCCAACTTGATCATGATGTATAATCTTCTTGATTTGCTGCATTCTATTTGCCAGTATTTTATTGAGAATCTTTGCATCAATGTTCATTAGTGAGACTGTTCTATAGTTCTCCTTTTTGGTTGGATCTTTCTCTGGTTTTGGTATCAAAGTAGTCCTTGCCTCCAGGAATGATTTAGGGAGGATTGCTTTCTTCTCAATTTCATTGAAGAGTTTAAGGAGTATTGGCATCAAATCATCTCTAAATTTCTTGTGGAATTCAGCTGTGAATCCATCAGGACCTGAGATTTTCTTTGTTGGTAAGTTTTTAATTATATTTTCAATTTCAATAGCTGATATTGGGTTGTTCAAAATTGCTATATCTTCTTGGTTGAGCTTTGGTAGTTCCTGTTTCTAGAAATCTGTCCATTTCCTGTGTTTTCCACCCTATGGGAGTAGAGATTTTCAAAGTAGGTATTCATGATCTTTAGAATTTACATGGGATCTGTAATAATTTCCCCTTTTTAGTTCTTATTGTGTGAATTTGTGTTTTTTCTGTCTTTCTCTTGATAAGATTAGTTAGGGGTTTGTCAATTTTGTTTATTTTCTCAAAAAACCAGCTTTTTGATTCATTAATTCTTTGTATTTTTTTTTTAGTTTCAATTGCATTGATTCCTGCTCTAATCTTTACAATTTCCTCTCTCCTATGACCTTTGGGTTTAGCTTGCTCTTCTTTTTCTAGAAGCTTGAGATGGAGATTAGGTTGTTTATTTGTGCTCATTCTGTTTTCTTGATATGACATTGTGTTGTTATATATTTCCCTCTCAAGACTACTTTCATTGCATCCCATAGATTACAGTATGTGTGTTTCTGTGTTTTCATTGAGTTGTAGGTATTGCTTTATTTCTTCTTTAATTTCATCTGTAGCCCACTGGTTGTTCAAAATGTTTTTTTAATTTCTATGTATTTATGCAGGTTTTACAATTTCTTTTCCCATTAATTACCAATTTCAGTGTGTTATGGTCCGATATTATGCACGGAATTATTTCAATGACTTCGCATTTACTTAAGAATGTTTTATGGGATAACATATGGTCAGTTTTGGAGAATGTCCCATGCACTGCTGAGAAGAATGTGTATTCTCTTGTGGTTGGGTGGAATACTCTGTAAATATCTACTAAATCCAATTACTCACAGGTATGATTTACTTCTGTTATTTCTTTGTTGACTTTTTGTCTAGTTGATCTATCTCTGTGACAATGAGCTGTTAAGATCCCCTGTTATAATTGTGTACTTGTGTATTTGGTTTTTCATGTGTATTAGTGTCTTACACAGTTGGGTGCTCCTGTATTTGGTGCATATATATTTATAATTGTTAGTTCTTCCTCTTGAATTTTTCCACTAATGACTCTGTAGTGACCTTCTTTATTTCTTTTAATCATTTTAGGTTTAAAGTTCACATTGTTTGCAATTAGAATAGTTACCCCTGTTTTTTTGGGGGGGCGGTTCCTGTTGCATGGAATACTGTTTTCCATCCTTTGACTTTTAATCTATGAGTTTCCTTTTGGGTCAGTTGTGTTTCTTGTATACAGCATATTGTGGGATCCTGTTTCTTGATCCATTCTGCCAGTATATTTCTTTTTATAAGTGAATTGAGGCTATTTACATTTATTGATATCACTGATATGTACTGGCTTTACTTTGCCATGTTATGTTCCAGTTGTTTGTTTTCTGCTTTTCCCCTTACTTAATTGCTTATCCTCCCTGGTTTCTTTCTGCTGTTGTTTTTGGGATTGTGGTCATTTTCATCTCTGTGTAGTATGTCTTTCAGTACTCTTTCTAGGGTTGATTTGGTGAATGTGAATTTCTTCAGTTGTTCTTTGTCATGCAAGTATCTTGTTTCTCTATTAAATTTGAATGAAAGTTTTGCTAGGTACAACAGTCTGCGTTGAAAGTTGTTTTCTTTCAAGGCTTGAAATACTTTACTCTAAACTCTTCTTGACTTGAGGATTTGTGCTGAAAAGTCTGCCCTGAATCTAATGGGCTTTCCTTGATAAGTGAGTTGTGTCTTTTCTCTAACAGCTTTTAGTATTTTGTTTTTATGCTGAATGTCTGAAATCTTAATTATTATGTGTCTGGGTGTGGATTTATGTTGATTGTGACTGTTTGGTGTTCTTTATGCCTCAATTATCTGCATATCAGATTCTTTCCCCATGTTTGGGAATTTTTTTCTATTACTTCTGTGAATATTTTGGCTACATCATTTGCATTGACTCCTGCCTCTTCACTGATGACTATTAATCTTATATTGTTGCTCTTGGCATCATCTTGAAGTTGTTGAATTGTCACTTTGTGCTGCTTTGTTATTTTTAAAAGTTCTATCCTTTCCTGATCACTAATTGTGATCCTGTGTTCAAGGTCTGAAATCCTATCCTCAGCTTCATTTAAGTGGTTTTGCAAGCTTTGAATACAATTTCCTATTTCTTGGATGTCTCTTTAAGTTTGTTTCATGAATTCTGCCTGTTTTCTGTATTGTCCATTTAAGGTTTTAATCAGTTTCCCATGCTCCTGTACCTTTTTTTCAATTTCTTCTTTAGCTGTGCTCAGCAACTCCTTTACTAAGTTTGCTATTTCTGTCTTTATGTGGGAGAGTACTTCTAATTTGATTTCCTCTATAGCCTCATGGAGTTGTTTTTTTTTATTTTGCTTGCTATCTTTTCAGAGGTTCCTGGTGTGTTATTTTCGGGGTCCTCTATTTCAATGTCTCCTGTACTTGCTTCTGGTGGACCAGATGCTTGAGCCTGCATTTTGCTTTTTCATTTTGTCATTTTCACTCTGCCTGTTGTTTTCTGTGTGTAGGAGGTGGTCATCCACACTCTTTTCAGGCTCACCAAGGTCTTACAGTTAGTTGGAGGGGGCTTTACTCCTGGTCCTATTTACCCACTGTACACCTCTATTTTAGGGGCATACTCACCACACTGGCAGTTAATCTGCTGTAGTCCAAGTTTCACCACCTGGGAGCTAAATTCAAGTTTTTTCTGTGTGCTGGTATTCCACCAGAGTGTGCTTTCAAGGCCCAAAGCTGGAATATGAATCCTGCCAGTTGCTTGGCAGTCACTGGGCATGGACTGTTTGGGCCTCCCCATCCCTGTGTGCAGCCCTGGGTGGCCTCAGACACACTTCAAAGGTCTAACTGTCTGGGAGCAGGCTCAAAGTCCCTTTCTGTGTGCTGCAATTCTGCCCAAGTGTGCGATGAGGGTCCAAAAAGCAATTTACTGCACAGAATAGTTTCATCTTGCTATGAGGTGTGGTAGAACAATAAAGTGTGTATTTAAAAGAAAAAAGTATCACAGTAAAAAAATACATTGTCATCCCCCTCAAAATATGTCCCCCTGCTTTGGACATACATCCTTATGTTGTTGTCACTTTCTGAAGCAATTTTGGACATTCTTTTATGTGAATATTTAGTTGTGCTGTTGCCTCTGGTTCTTGAATGTGTTAAAATTTTTTTTTTTCAGGGTAATTTTGCCTTTGGGGAAGATCCAGAAGTTGGGTAATATGGATCCAAGGAATCAGATGGACAATGACACACCATAGTGTTTTTATGATCATGCTTTTCCATTAGATCACATGTGGCAGCAGCAATCACCATATTTTTTATCGTATTTCATAAAGACATGAAAAAGAACTTCCAGAACTGCTCCAGAAAGTGACAAGACTAGCCAGGGTTGGTGGAACACACCTGTAATCCTGGCACACAGGAGCAGTAGGATGGCTGCAAGTTCCAGGTCAGCCTGGGCTACAGAAGTGAGTTCAAGGCCAGCCTGAATTACATAGTTAAACTCTGTCCCAAAAAGACAAAAGAAAAATGGCAAGAATGACAGGATATTTTTGAAGTGAGAGGGAGTATTTTCAGACAGACCAATAGAATGCGACTTTTACTGTAATTAATGTTTTATATTGTATGAAAAAATAAAAATAAGGTAATAAGAGATTAACAATAGTTAAAATACTGTATCATTATCTTCAGCATAGTCACTCAGAATACAAGGCATTGACAGAAATGATTCTTTTTAAAAAAAATTTAAAGAGAAAAAAAGCAAAACAAATAAGGGTAGAAACAATACAGAATTACAAAAAAAAAAAACAGTGAGAAATCACTAGTTGATAATTACATATTGCCATCTTAGAAATAGTTGTTCAAGTTACAAAATTAAAGCATACAAAGTGGACATTCAAACAGTGAGCCTGCAAACAGTTCTGTTCAATGATCCAACAAAAACTTAGTAATATGGTTATCAATTTTACACACTTAAACATACATGCAGTTATATCCTTTAGAACATTTTATTTTCCTCTGTTTTTTACAATAGCAATTACACATTTTGGGTTTTATTACTCCTACAGTTCTTATTACTTTTTACACTAGTGACACAATGTAATATTTATAAATATGATTCTTATTTATTTCATTTATGAGGATAGTCTCCAATTGTCTCCATTTTCCTATGAAGACTTCAAGACCATCCTTTTTATAGCTGAGTAATAATCCATTGTATAAAAATACCATATCTTTTTCATCCAATCTGCAGTTGATGGCCATTTTGGTTGTTTCCAAGATTTAGCTCTTACAAATTGTGCTGCTATGAACATGGGTGCACATATATCACTGTGACATGACTTTTTCAGTTTTTCTGGGCAAATACCCAGTAGAGGAATGGCTGGATTGAATGGGGTTTCCAATCCTAGTCTTCTGAGAAATCTCCATACTGATTTCTATAGTGACTGCACCTGTAAGTAGAAACAAACATGCATTAGCACAAAGCTTCCTTTTCAATGAACTAAGAGAAACTAGTAGTATAAATGATAAAATTAGCATATATATAATAAACATTGTTGAAACAAGAGGATAGGTAATTTGGAGAATCATCTGAACCTCTTGTCTATTTTTCAATCTGCCCTACCCCCTTATTTTACTACTGAAAATGGACTAACATAATCTACTAATCTTAGGTAAAATTGCTTATTTTCTAAGGTAGTGAAGTTGTTACATAGTTGTTTTTACCAGCAAGTTTTATTTTTGCTTCTCCCTGGAATAGAGTAGACAGAGATTTAATTTATGTCAACATTTTACAAAGCTGAGTAAAAGACAGTGTAGAACATTTGAAAGGAAGATTTGTTTTCCAATTCATGGGGAGCAATTGAAGTGACAAAATTCTCATATCAACAGTTCCTTTCTAAACTAAAGCGTGGAGTGGAGTGAATGTGTATTAGCATATCCTTTTCAGTTCTATCTTCATGAGTTCCCGTTTTGCCCTAATTTGTTTTCCTGTCATAGCCTAGCGACGTTCACACAATGCTGACTCTGGCAGGGTGGTTGGAGGACAGATCTCCTAATATATTCTCAGTGTTTGGTTGTAACACAGGTTACAATTGGATACATTCCTGCAGCTAACATTAAACTATTTTATATAAAAATCTCCATTCCCTCCAGCAAATTATCCCAAACTAAAGACAAAGCAGGATTGCTTAGGATTGTACCTCCATTTTCAAAGCAATTTTTAAGAGCCAAGAAAAAAAGACTTCAATTTGGAATTACAGGATGATTTCCTTTGTTCTAGGAAGTAGCTGTTGAGGAGTGATACCTTATTTACACAGGAAGTTTCTAGCAGTAGAACTTGATTCTGCTATTAGGGCTCCTTTATCTTATTTGTTCTAAGAGATTTTGAAATTCAAAAAGAAAAGAGCAGAACTGCACAAAAGCAGGATGACTTGAATATGCTTTTGATATAACGAGTAACCTTTAGAACAGGGCATCCCTCTGTCAGGGCTCTATGCTTAAAGTCTGTTTACAAAAGAAAGCATTAATCAAGACATATGAATTCCATTAATAACATTTCAGCACTGGGCTGACTCCAGAGTGAGCCAAAGAGTGAGACAGTGAAGTCTGACAGCTAATTTAAAACCAAGGTCTTCACCATCCAGAGATTTATCAGAGCCAAGCAGTCAGTATGTTTTATGACTTGCACCTTCTCCTTTTTCAGAAGTAGTGAATGGAAAAGGTAGGAAAACGAGGTTCCATCCATTGCAGCCAAGTAAAATCACATAAACACCATGGCTGGGGATTTCATTAAACACCTTCTTCTTAGCTAATTACTGTCAGCATTAAATTACAGAGTCAGCAGGACCCACTCAATACCAATTCATTCATTTTAGGTCACAGTTTGGCAGAAAACCTGGAGTGAAAGGCCAAGCCTTTATCCACTAAGCCTTTTATTTGAGACTAAACAAAAGTCTTAACAAGTAGTATAATTTGCATCAAGCAGGGCTACATCAAAGGCCAATTAATAAGGTTTTTATTTTTTTAAATAAAGATTTGCTCTAGCATCTAGTCTACTTGGCAGAATTAATGACTTTACATATCAAAAGCTTGTTCAGTTCAAGTACTGTATCTTTTACTATTGTCAACCTTCCAAGCAAAGCGTAACATGATTTTTTTTTTAAAGGAAAATAGATTGGAGTGGTTGTTTTTCAATAATGTCATAGAATCAAACTATTTGGTGAGGCCTTTTTTTTTTAATCCTAAGCCTTTGAAATCCATTCTTACACACAGGAAATCAGACCAAAATATGCTTTTAAGACAGCAGAAATGTTGTAATTGCCTTAGGTAATTTCTGGGATAAAAAGGTATATGAGACTACTAACCTTTCCAGAAGGTTAATTTTCTCTTTCTTACCATTTAACTGCTATTCAAATAGTTTATTAAGGAAAAAGAAATCAAATATACTACAGCTTAGTGTATATGGTTGGCAGTTTGATATAGATTTTTAAAATGATTTTCTGATCATAAAGAAGTAATATTGAAGAGAAAAATTTAAAATCTACATCTCTTAAACTCATACAGATTGAATGATGATATTAATTCATGAGAATCCATTTCTTCTGATCTTTGCAAAGCAAAGTAAACACCAACTTTATTGTCTATCTCCTGCTCATGGAATGTATGCTCCAGGGCCTTTACTGTCCTGTTCACTGTTGTATTCCTCTGGACCCAGAATAGATAATGGACACACAGATTTTTTTAATCAGTAGTGGATGAATGAATGAATAAAAATTAAACTGAAGAGAATTGTTATTAGGAGAATTTGAATTTATCCAAATAAGTGATCCAGAAGGAATTTTTATCTTTTGCTTTTGATATTGGTGAGAATTAAGTCCATGAAAAAAGTTTGACTCTCCCCCTCTTTTATAGGGGACTGTCACCTGCAGAGAACTGCTGGCAGTGATCTTTTGATCCTGGAAGATAGTCATGTCTCTGGGAAGAGCTTAGCTCTAAGAGGCCACAGTGAATATATATATATATATATATATATATATATATATATACCTCTGGAATGTTCAAGGGCTTTTAGTTTTATGGGGAAAAACCTTAGTTATCTTAGAGGAACATAAATTATCTATTAAGGAGACTTTTGGAATTTTAACATAAAAATAATGAGTGGAATTTGTGTGGAATCAACAAGCTTCTCCTCTATAATCAGCTAAACCATTTCACTTCAAATAGACAAAAACTGAAAAGTGTAATAATTTTGATGTGCAAAGGGGCAAAGGCACTTAGCACAGCTCGAAGATTCAAATTATTCAGGAAACAACATGGCTGTACTTGGCTTTAATTTGAACCGCAGCTCTTGGACACAGATTTAGTGTCTAGCTCCTGACAGCTGCTACCATCAGAGGGCCCTGCTGATGGCTAGGTGTGGGGTCGGAGCCCTCTCTACCCTCCCCTTGGCCTCCTCAGCTGGCTTCCTCCCTGCCAGCCTATCTCATCCAGCAATCCAGTCCAGGTAGCAGCCATCTTTATTCACACAGGAAGGAAAATAATCTCTGGAAGGTATTGATTTATCATTATCCAGGGACAAATGGATATCTGAATTCATGCTTACTCAAATTTAGCTGTTTAGATGCTTTCAGTAGAATGTTGGGTCCTTTGATTCCATTAAGGGATCCAGAGAACAGATAGGAAAGGATCAAGTACTTATTAAAAGCATGGAGTGTGTAAGGGCAGATCTCCTTCAGGGTCCAGCAACCAAAAGAGAGAGTAAAGAACCATGGAGTAGAATCTGAGGAAATATTTAGGAGATTGAATTTTCCTTTAGGTGGCTTCATTTAATACTTAGAAGTGTCTAAGGTAGAAATGGATGTCCTGGGATGTGGTGAGTGCCTGGTAGCCTGAGGTCTTCTGAGAGCACAGACAGCCCTTGCAAAGGGGATCCTAGAACCAGTTAAACAGTAAGAAGCATCATGATTTTTTGGGTCTCCACAACTTCAAAGTTCCGCAGAGTGACACTCCATAATTCTGTGTCATCAGCTGCTTTATTGGCATAAATTCTGAACTTTAAGTTTTAATTATTCCTCTCTTTAAATCCAACCTTTCCTTTAGTTGTCCCATCTGGCCAGTCACTGACATCTGAGACTTCAGAGTCATACACCTGTCTCCTTCTCACACATTTTCCTCCATCCTTGAGCTGTTTGCTTGAAAATTATAATATTGTAGATTGAAGGTTTTTTTGTTTAAACCAGAGATTGAACTCACAACCTCTCACCATGCATTTTATATTCTTAAAATCAAAATTCTACATCCATGCAGTTTAAAAGCCAAATGGTTTTGCAAGGCTAGTTTTAGAGGTGGAATTCTTCTCTCCCTCCATTTCTTCTTTTTGGGCATCTGGTGGCTATCACCATATTTCTAATGAGCAGGTTCAAAGCTCTAGTTGTTGATTTTTCAGATTCAGATATGATTTATTGACTTTCCACTAAGAAGTGGGGATTTTTTCTCCTTCTTTACTTCACCCATTTCCTTTCTCATCTTTTCCCTGACTGTATTATAACTCAGACTGAAGCATTGTTCAGTCTTATTATGAGCAGTCATAGCTGAGGTGCACAGTGTGTACTTTCCCTCGAGTGTTTAGTTTTCTAGATTTAATGGTTACAATTAGGGTGCTTTTGTTTGTGTGTGCATTTTCTTTGTGTTCTCTAACTTTTATTTTCTAGATTTAATAATTTTGATTTTTTGTTGCTATGTGCATTTTTTGTTTTGTTTTGTATAAACATTATCAGCACAAATTCAAACCCAAACTCATCCATGTTTCTCCAGGTCTCTTGTCAGTATTTATTTAGATATATCAGGTAATTTATCAGTTTATCATCTTAAAGAAATACTCTCTCATGGTAAGGGCAGAATAGGGAAAAACTAGGAGGGGTGAAGGACTAAAGGATATTTAAGGACTTAAAGGACAGAGTGACAGAGAACAGAGTGGGACAGTGGTAGGCAGCACAGCCAAGAATTAGGCAGGGGCTAAAGTATCTTACCTACTCCCTCCTTACACTGGCCAGAGCTCCCTCTAAGCCACCCCTTGCTGTGCTTTGCACCTGCTATGGTTGTGTATAAGGTCCAGTAGAGAGTTATGGGGCAGTGTTTTATTTTTTTCTCCTTTTTTTTATTTAAAGAGAAACAAAAGCATGTAAATGGTAGAGATAATACAGAATTTCAAAAAAAGATAAACAATAAGAAATCACTAGTTGATAAATTATATATTGTCCTTTTAGAAATAGTTGTTCAAGTTACAAAATTAAAGCATACAAAGTAGATACACAAACAGTGAGACTGTAAACAGCTATGCATGTGTGAATCTCTACATGTATTTCTATCCTTTCTGTATTAGAGGGAAAAACAAAACATAGCAAGACAAAACAAAAAAATTCCTATAAAAACATAAAACCAAAAAGTTGTATAAAACCACAGTACAAGATGATCTACAATGATTACTATGTTGTTTATTATCTTCAATAGAATTGTATATATCATCAGGAATAATTGAATATAGCAGTATAATTGAATATAGCAGTACATAACAATATTAGTAAAAATAAAACATTGTAGACAGTATAAAACTTCAAAGGCAGGTAATAATCAAACCAGAGTGGATATTCTGGTGAATCTTGTCATCTTCAGTGTAGCTGCCTATGTTCTCAGACTTGATACTATCATTCATAACAGCTTTGAATAAAATGTATCAATACAAAACTGCAATCTAACAAACCAGATTGATTATGATCAATCATGGTAAAACAGTGTAGTTTTACAGAGCTTTAGATTAAGCTAATAGGAAATTAAGGATGACTACTGTACTATATCCTGTTATTTTTGGGATTACTGTCTGTGCCCTCAAATCTAGTACAGGTAGAATGACTGGAACAGAATATAATACATCTAAGTAGAGTAGTGTGAGTATTGTGGGTTTTAAATCCTGGTGCACTATTAACAATATAGTGTATCAAGGCCATCTATGTTAGAGATTATAGTTATCCCTCTCTGCCTCATTTCTGCTATGCTGTTTTTCTGCTTTTGTCTCTTTTCTCCTTCATTCTACTGCCTGTCCCACTCATTGAGTCCTTTCTGCCACTGTTCCTAGAATTCTGTTTTTTTCCTCTCTCTCTAGAATGTCCAGTATTCTCTCTCTGTAGGGTTTGATTGGTGGTCACAAACTCCCCCAGTTTCTCTTTGTCATGGAAACATCTTGTTTCTCCATTAATTTCTAATGACAGTTTTACAGGGTACATCAATCTGGGCTGGAGGTTATTTTCTTTCAGGGCTTGGAATACTTCGCTCCAAGCTCTTCTTGATCTGATAGTCTGTGTGGAGAAGTCTGCTGTGATTCTGATGGGCTTACCTTTATAGGTAATCTGTTTCTTTTTCTCTGATGGCTTTTAATATTGTTTTTATATTGAATTTCTGGTATCTTGATTATTATATGCCTGGGTGTGGATCTGTTTTGGTTGTAGGTGGCTGGAGTTCTATATACCTCACATAAATGAATGTTATTTTCTTTTCCCATGCTTGGGATGTTTACCTACATTATTTCCACGAACAGCTTTTGTAATTCTCCTGTATGTATTCCTTCTTCTTTGTCCACATTTCTTATTCTTAAATTGTAGATTCTCTTGTCATTTTCTTGCCTTTGTATTGTTACTGCCTGTTTCCTTGTTATTTTTAAGAGATTTTTCCTTTCATGATCACACATTGCAAACTTGTCTTCAAATTTTGATAGTTTATCCTTAGATTCTTTTAAGGAGTTATGCCAGTTTTCAATGGAGTTTTTAATTTCCTGGTAGTCTCTTTGAATCTGCTTCATGTATTCTATATTTTCTTTATATTCTTTATTGAATATTTCTCTCCTTTTTTTGTGTTCCTCCTTTCTTCCATCTGTATCTTCCTGAGAGATGCTTCCTGAGAGCATTTCTTTTATTACTCTACTCATATCTTGCTTTACCTTATTTAATATTTCAGTTTTGAACTCATCTACAAGGTCCCAAAGATATCTCTTAATGTCTGTTGAAGCTATGTCTGATGTTGTGTGTTTGCCGCCCTCAGTCTCCCTTGTCTTTCCCTCCCCTGGATCAGTGCTCTCAGGGTTCTGGGCTGGGAGCCTCCTCCTGCCTCTCTCTCCTGTTATGGCCCTGGCTTCCTCAACAAAGATTACAGTGCAGGTCCCAGCCCCCTTCCCTGTTGGCCATGTTTCCTCTGAAGCATGCTGGTAAGGGACCTTCACCCTCTCCTGACTGCTTTTGTCAGTGAGGTGTAAGCAGCAGCTGCATTTGCCTGCCCCTTCCCACCGGACCAGCCAAACTTCATGGGCCTTCACCCAGTTAGCACTTGCTAGGAGCAGGGAATTGATTTGGCATGGCTCATTGGGTCCTGGCCAGGGGCATGGCTCAGTCCAAGCAAATCCCACAAATCTGCTCTGGGGAGGGAGGAACCAACTGAAGTCACTGTTGCTCCCAGTTCAGGCTCCTCCTTGCCTGATTGCAACATGTCACTCATTTGGTCGTGCCCTTCCTGTGTGGGGGGGTCTCATTCCCAGCACTGACCATGGGTTAATGAAGGCCCATTCACTGGTTCTGCTCTCCATTGGCCTCACCAACCCCTGACTTCAGCACTGCTGTGTTTCCTGTGAGTGGCGGCAGGAATGAGTTTGCATGGCTTTGCCAGCTGGCACAGATTCAAGCTGGAACAAATTCAGGCCAGCACAAACTTGGCGGGTCATTGTGAAAACACTGTGTCCTGTAATTTTTAGCCGTTTCAGTTGTAGTCTCGATGTATTTGATGAGCTTTTTTGCATTTTAATTTCCTCCTGTGTCAAGAGGATCCATCTCCCTCTGTCTGTGTCTCTCCAGGGTATTTTATTCTGGCAAATGAGTTGTTTCTCCTGGGAGGCTTTGTATTTTGTTGCTCACTGATTGGCCATCTTGACCTCCTCCAGGGTGGTGTTTTGCAGATACTCCCCAGATGGCAGTGGGGCTTGGGGTGTGGATTCTTCTCTGGCCCTGCAGTGAGCGTGCCATATCTCTCCAGGCTGCTAGTATGTGTCCCGCATCATTTTCATTGTTTTGTTTTGTTTGGTCTTCCTCTGTTTTATTTTTTTTTTGAGTTTATTATGTCTGGTAGGGTGGACA
Source organism: Hydrochoerus hydrochaeris (assembly GCA_004027455.1). Taxonomy (NCBI): domain Eukaryota; kingdom Metazoa; phylum Chordata; class Mammalia; order Rodentia; family Hydrochaeridae; genus Hydrochoerus; species Hydrochoerus hydrochaeris. Next base: position 17,449 of record PVLA01010224.1, read on the forward strand.
GTTATTTTGAGGATAAGAAGATATATTATGGCAGCCACGTTGATTTCCTACTGTCTTATTCAAGTCCTGTATCACTTTCATTGTTTTGTTTTGTTTTGCTTGATTTTATTCTCTTTAAAATACAATACAATAAAATAAAATAAAAACAAGACCCAGTAAACACAGCTGCACCCTTGACTCCCACAGTTATTCAGCCATGCTATTATAATATACATCACTCCCTGTGCTTCCCAAGGCTCATCTTTGGGCCACAATTACTCCCTGAATAGTAGTTTCTCCTTTGCAGGAGCCACAAGCCGCCTTTCCTGACCTCTCCCCTCATAACTGTATAAAAGATCTCATACCCTGTATGAGAGCAGCTGACTGGTCTGAGTGCCACAAGGGGCCCTCTCAGGGTTTTTCTTAAATAAACCTGGTTGTTGCACTCATATTGTTGAGTTTCTTCCCTCCTTTTTTCCTAACAGGAAGTATGCAAGCAAGGTCCTGTCCACTTCAAGGAATTTGGGGCTTTACCATAAAATTAAGAAAAAGTCCCTGGACTTTTTCCTTACACTCATACTGGGAAAACGTATGACCAGATTTATAGCTTCTTTTGGTCACTCTAGTTGCAGGGTGCAGGTATATACTAAAGAGGCCCAGAATGGCAGTAGATACAAGTCACACATATGGGATATAGTGTAGCTTGAATTCAGGTGATCATTATTGATAGCAGGAAAAATATTTGAGATATAGTTAGATAAAATCCATAGGATTTGAGGGAGTGGGTATGGCTGGTAAAAGAGAAGGAGGAATCAGGAAAGATTAGTAAGTGTCTGGCTTATTCAGCTGGTGAATCTTGGTGCTATTCACTGGTATGAGAACACATTTTTAGGCAGGCAATCTGAGACAGGGTCTCACTGTGTAACCCTGGCTGGCCTTGAACTTGTGGCATCTCTCTTAGCTCATTCTCTCGAGTTCTGGGCTTACAGGCATGTGCCATCACACCTTTATCTACTTTTAGGTCATTAAAGAGTGAAGAGTGTCCAGCCCCGTGTTTAAGCTAGGGCATGAAAGTGGTCATGCTGGACTCAGATTTGGGAATATGGAATGTGCCTGAGAGTTGAAAATTTTTTTTTCATCGTGCTCAGGGAATTCTGTTTTGTACTTCCTTGTTCTTTTGAAATGTTTTTTCCAAGTTGCATGAAAACCAAATGAGACAGCAAATGTAAAACCATTTGGGAGAGAAAAAGATCTCTTAAAAGGAGTTTATTTTTTTATCACATGTCTTATGTTTCCTTTGCTCACCCTTTAAATTCCTTCCATTTCTCTTATTTTATAAAAGGAGATCTAGGTAAGGTGTATTAACAAAGGACCTGATCACTGGAAATAATGAGATAGAACCATTCTTACACAAGAGTTCCCCTGGTGTGTCTCCTGGGAAACTTCCAGATCCAACTCCATCCTGCGGTGTGTTAGTGGAAACTTCTTCCTTATTTATGTTTTGTTCAGTATTTGTGTTTATGAAACACAAGTAAGTACAAGGAATTACTTAATAAATGTCAAGTTTAAGTAGTACTTGAAACCATGGGTTCATTAAAAAGGCCTCTGTAAACTTCAATAAAACAAATGCCACAGGGCATTTTGGAAGATGAACAAAAGGTCTTTCCACTTCACAGATTTCAAATACTCTAGGAGCCCTGAAATAGTGTACTTTATCACCTCTGCAGTGTTCAGATGAAGAAATACTTATTGGTACTTTCTTAGATGATTAAAAGAGGCCTTTATCCCTTCATTCATTGGGGCAGATTAACTACAGAAGATCTCAGTAATGAGAAACAGTCTTTTGCATGTTGATCTTTGGTATCGGCTCATGTTACAACTCTACTAGCAAGTAGAAATACATTATATCCCAATCTATTTGAATGATTTAAAGTTCAATTTCACCTCTGGAGTGAAAGTGAATTATATGCAATGAAACTCTAGGAACAGTTACATAGATTGAAAAGGCCAAATAATTTGGAATCACATTTGTCAAATAACATTTCACAAAAATGACATATCTCCTTTTTTTCATTCTTCATCATACTCATAATCCAAAACAGAGTCTAAATGTCACATTCTGTGTCCTGATCCCTCTCTTCTCTGATTGACCAAATTAGGCTCTCTCCTCTAGGATCAGACAGCCCATTTTCCTTTCCTCTAAAATAGAACTTACAACATGGTATTGTAAGCTTTAGATTTCCTGGAGGGAAATGATTTTGTATTACTCATCTTTGAATCCCCTATGCCTATCAGAGTGCTTGGCCCCAGCAAGAACTCCAAATGTTTGTTGAATGAACAATGCAAATCCCCCCATAGCACATAAATTTGTTTCCTGCTAAAAAAACTTCTGTTCAAATGTGTATTAGCTAGTTTCTATAACAAATAAACTCTAAAATTTCAGAGGCTTCACAAAATGGAATTTTATGATTTATTCATATAGCAGCAATGTGGTTGCTACTATTCAGTCAGCTGGTGTCTCTTACAGTCTTACACGCCTTTTCTTATAGCTCTGCCTTTCTCTAGAGCCTAGATTTGAGTTCTGAATATGACTTGGGCTAGATTTTTGTGATGTAGAGGTTCCTGGCCATACTTTTATATACTGTTTTGTATATTGCTGTTGGTAAGTCATTACCTCTTTTTAATTTATCCACTTAATGTTTATTTCAGAACTTGCTATATATGACAGAAAATACTATATACAAGCACTTAAGATATAATTGTGAACAAATTCCCCACCCCCACATTTTATTGAGTGGTTTCTTTCCAGAATCTGCACTGTTAGAATTCACCGGATATGAGGGCAGGACAGTGAATGGCCACTGAGACATATTTTGTCCTTACACTCACATTTTCCTGTGTGAATGCTGAGCCTTGTCCCACATTCCTGCTGGGTGTGGTTGGCCAATGATGTCAGCCCTTGGTTTGTCTTCAGTCCAGCTGCTCCTGGTTTCTGGGCCCCTCTGTGAGCCCCAAGCCATGGATTCGTCTGCCTAGCTGTATGGCTTTTGGGTTTGGGAGGCACACTTTATTGTACAGGTTGGTTCTCTAGTTTGCAGTATGGGGAGGAAGTAGAGCCTTTAGGAGATGAAGTCTTCAGCTAGCTGGAGGTGTGCTCATGAAGGAGATAATGAGATCTTGGTCACTCCCTCTTTATCTTTTGCTTCCTGGCCACCATACCCTTCCTGGCATTTTTGCTTCCTGGTTTCCTGTTCAACCATACACTTCTGCCATGATGTGCTCCCTTTTTAAAGGCTCAAGGCAATGATACCAAATGGTGATGGACTGATACCTCCAAAACTATGAGCCTGAACTGTTGGAGACTGGGCTGTGTTGGAAAAGAACATAGGCATGATGCTCTGAAGTCAAGACAACCACAGCTAAGGCAACCAAGGGCACAGGCTGCTGACACTCCCTATTGCAGGGCAGTAAAGATGCCAATAGTAGAGATGAGACAGTTCTCCTAACTGGCAAAGTTTACTACTTGAGAAAGTCTTTGTACTGACTCCCAAGATCCTTCTCAGTTTCCCACACTTACCTCAGTATCCCCTTTCTTTGTGTGAAAACTAAATAAATACGGGCCACCTGGAGACATTCTTTGTCTCAACCACCAGAGAATCTTGAAGGTTTTGATCTTCCTGGAGCCCTAAAATCATGTCAATTGTCTCTTTTATTTAAGCTGTTCACAATCCACTCATTTAGGATACTGAGCTAGGTCAAGACCCCGATATTAAATAAACATTTTCCCATAACAGATTGCTTTATCTCAGCTATGTGTTGTAGTGATGGAAATCTGACTTAACAAAGCCATCACAGAGAATGATTCAGTTAAGGGAGATATTTTTGATGTAGAGGAGACAAAATAACTACAGAAGACAAGCCTTGAGATGGTTAGTAAGGGCGGGAGCCACAGTTCAGTTAAGGGTTTTTTTTAAATCAGTGTGAATAACAGACAGCCTCACCCCATTTTATCCTATTGAGCAATTCTTTTCCAGTTTTCCTAATTCTCTGAGTTCAAATGGTTTAGATTTGGGTACTTATCTGGTCTTGAGGAATTTTATTATTCCAAAATTCACACTGTGTGCTCACTTTTATTTTTAAAAAATAGTCAAATAGTGATAAACTATAACACATAAATGAGTCACTTGGCTTATGTGTTCTCTCTCTGTACTCTCTGTTTATCACTTCCTCCTGGCCCTGTACTTGACAAGTCTAGGTCTGCTACGTGCTTCTATAGGGCATGCATTTCTCCCATTATGATACCTGGTGAATTTTATTATTACGATGTTTTCTTGTTTTTTTATGGAACCAAAAACTGTATGAGGACAGCAGCTTTAGTTCTACTTCTCTCAATTGTGTCCACAGGAAGCATCTGCCCAGCCTGATATCCAAGGGATGTGGAATATCAACTTGTCTGCAATGCAGGGAAGAATTTGCTGAAAGACTCAATGAATGAGACTGGGTATGACAGAAAGTGTGCACATTTATATTTAATACCTTTTAGAGGTTGCTAGCAAGCTCCTAGGAAATCCTTTTATAATTCAATGAGAAGTAGGAATTTATACGGAGAGGAGTCTTTAATGACATGCTTCCAGACATTCATTTTTCTCTTTGCATTGTCATGGAACATTTGAATTAGATTATGAATGAAAAAAAATAATTTCATTACATTCAAGTGAATTTACCGACACAAATTATTTGTTAATAAAGTTCCTTGCAGAAATGTAATAGATACCATTTTTTCATGTGATAGTCAGGGAATAATTTTAATTACTTTTGAGAGAGATTCTATTAGAACCAGTGTTAGCTTCCATATGTCAAATTGAGAGAAGTCCAATATTAATCATTTTTAGTGACATCTAGCCTTATTTTGTAGAGTCATGCTGTGGCCTTGTGTCATTCTGAAAAGCATTCTTCCAGCCTTCCATTTCTTGGAGTGGGGTCAGCAAATCCTTGGTCCTGGGCCAGGGTTGCACTGTGGTTGTTTTTCTTATGGTCATGTGTTGCCGTTGCTTGGTGCTAAGCCCATTTGTGGACCCAGCATCACCAACATGTATCTTCAAACCCAAGTTTTTGCCCAGGTTTTATGGAGACTCCATGTAAGGGCATCTTGCTCGGTTTCCCCAAACTATGATCCTGGAGTCCCATCATGCACCCTTTATGGGTCCGACACCTCCAAAGTCCTGCACTGGAGCTGCCACCAAAGCTCTAATCCTTGTCCTAACTAAGAATCTGGGTTGTCCAGTGGAATAATCACCACTTATTCTTTTTCAGTTTTTCTAATACAGAAAAACTCATCCTAACCCTTCTTTCAATAATAGGGCCTGAGGAAACATGAAATAGCCCGGAGCCTCCTCTGTCTCCCCACAGGTGAGCCTGTCTTCTTGTCCTGCAAATGAAAAGGACCTGATTTCAGGAATGTGGAGATGTAATTCCTTCCCATTCATCTGTGTGTACAGCAATAAGAAACAGAAAACATATATTAATTTCTCGTTGCTTGCCCTATGTATCTTGTTCTCAAAAAAAATGCCAAGTACAAAAACTCAATCCATGTTTACTGAATGTACCGAATTCTAACATTCTGCATGAAAATCTTAACATATGCATAACATTTTAAATTATCCTTTTGCATGAACAATTGGGTGAGAAGGCTTGTGTTCTTGAAAGTACCACTAAACAGTATTGTTAGTTTTGCAATTTGAAATATATTCTTCATGAAACTGACCTTTGCCTAAGTCTGTCTAGAGATTACTAAGGTAATGTAGGCTCCAGCTATTTATGATTTATTTTCTTTAGCTTGTAAGGGGGAATGCTTATTTAATTTGCATGAAACATACACTTACAGTTAGATTTTGGGTTTTGTGAGCATTGTGTTTACAGGCAAAGAGCAATCAGGTAACTGCATCTCTTCTTGTTCCTTTCTGGTGTTTAATTTCAAGAGGCTGTGTTTCCCTGGGCATGATATCACTTGCTGGGCCTGGTCTCTGTGGAAGCCTGTTATTTTCCTTGAATTTGGGAAATTAGAATGAGTGACCAGAAACACAGTCTGTTTTCCAGGATACAAAGTTACTGAAGTTGCTGGGAAATGAGAACAATTAGGATCAGCTCATTAACCACAATAGTTTTCAGTGCATAACAATAAGCCTGTATCCCTGTGTGGATACAGGCTGTTAGCCTGTGTCTGGACAATCACCTTTCCATGTAGTTTCTCTGAAAAATTCCACACTCTGTTCAGGAACTAAAACATGTTTAATGAGCAAGGCAATTAATAGTTTGATTCATTGGGAGGTGACTATTTGATATATCTGTGTTAGGTCTTAATGTATATATTTGTAATTGTGTTTGATTTTCTTTAAGTCTAATAGCACTATTCTAAAGGAATTTCTAAAAAAATAGCATTTTGTTTTGACAGTAAGTCATAGTCTACATTCCATGCAGATTCAAAGGAGACTCGGATTGTCTTGATTACTTTTGTCTCATTGCTGGGACAAAACACCTGACACCCAAAATGAAGGAAGGAAAGGTTTATTTAGCTCCCTGTTGTGGAGGTTTCAGTCCATAATCAGCTGGCTCCAAGGCAGGTGGCACAGCATAGGAGCAACACTTCAAGGCAGCAGCCAGAGCAAAAATAAGGAAATAAGCCTCTTCTCCTGGCTTGTGTTGTACGCAGGCCACCCCACTTCCCCTTCAGGACAGGTATAGCACTCATAAAATCTTCCCGCCCCGCTTTGCATGGGATGAGGATATTTACAAAGTAGGAACTCTGGCTCCGTGCTGAATCTCTCAGTTAAACTTCTAAACTGCCCACGTTGACACAATGTATCATACATAATAGGGATGATGTAGCATCGCCTTGCCCAGGGCTTTCTCAGGACCTCAAGCAAACTACTTGATAGATAGTGAGAGGGAGGTTAAATCAGTGCTTCCCCACACTGGCTGAAAACTCCTAGGGAGCTGGTTCCAGGTCCTACCCCACATCAATGAAACTGGATGTTGGGAGGAGCGATCTGGCAGTAGGATTATTTACCAGCTTCTCCAAGAGATTTTCCTGTGCAGCCAGGATTGAAAATCACTGGACTGGATGTTCCATAAATGCTCTCCCAGCTTCCACAGACCATGAATTCTTTTCAGATGCTTGGAAGGAACTATTACACTGCACTTTTCTTATTCAAACTGTTGGTGGCGTTGCCCTTATCCAATTCAAAATGTAAACATTAGTTAGAGAATCTGAAGAAGCAAGCATTGTAATTTTGTACTGCGCAGTTCTGATAGTAGGTAGCTGGAGAGGAAGGCTGTTAGAGGGTCAGGTGAGCTGCCAGTGAGGGGCGCCCACCAGTTACTGGGCCAGTCAGTCTCTCTGTGATCCAGGAGGCTGCCTGATTTCCTCACAGGCTTCTCCTGCCTCAGTACTGAGATCAGGACCCTGAATTACCTCAAAATCATCGAATCAAAAGAGATCTTTAACTTGATCTGTAGGAAGCATTTGAGTAAAGCTATAAATGTACTGCTAAAGAGCAACTGGGTTGAAAAACACTGATCACATTGATCTAATTTATATCTCTAAAGAATGTAAAATACAATTTAGACATCCTCTGGTTAAATATCATATCTATGGCATAGTACAAGCTCTGCAGCTTTGGCGCCTAATTTGCCTCTTCTAAATGAAAGTTCTGATCTATGACATGGAGCTAGTAATGGTACTTTAAACTTGATTACAGTGACACTTGATTCACACAAAAAGATTGGCTCAGTGCCTGGCACATGATAACCTGTTATTATTAGTAGTACCACTGTTATTATTGTTATTTTGATTATTGATATCTAGCCAATGATGGCTCCTGGAAAATACCACCATCACTTATTCTCTTGCTTGTCACTGTTTGAGTTCCACACTCCCAGGATGGTCCCGAGGGGCTGCAGACTGCGGGCCCCTTTCATCTGCCTTGTACTGCTCTGTTTTCTTTCAAGATCTCTTCCCTTTGGGTGAGTTGTGAGTGTCCTGGCTGCCTCAGAGACCCCATCCTCAGAGTTCTCCATGTACCAGTTCATTCATTTATTTGTTCATTCATAAGTTTATTCATTTATTTATTTATTCATTCAAAGCAATACTTAAGAATTAACTGTGTTGAAAAATTTCTTTCCTGAGGCAGAAATAATTTGGATTCAAGTATGTAAACACAGCTGCTTCAGTCACTGTTTCCTTGAGAGTGTGAGCATATTTCTAAAAGGAGTAGGAAAAGGCTTCAGAGAAAATTGCTTGTTGCTTTGGTGAGGCCCTGGGAGCCGGTCTCTCCCACCCAGAGCCGAACATCAGGAGCAGTTGCCTGCCTGGGGTGCTAAAGAAGGTTGGAGAGTCCAGCCTTCAGAGCCCAGCATGTCGCAGACACTTGGTAATGCCACTTGTATTCACGTGACATCTGCATTGTTGCCAGCTGCACTCATCTTATTGTTGGACAGTTTGCAGTGCTCAGTATATTTGACTATACACTTGGAGTTGTGATGAAATTGTATATGGTAAGACATGCAGTTGAATTATTGAGTTTGGAATCCTGAGTAGAAAATGTGATTTCCACAGAAGTAAGAGGACCAGGGAAGTTTGAAAATTTGCTATCACTGAGGCCCTCCCTGCATAAGAACTGTGAACCTAGATCAGACTTGCTGTGGTCACATGCTAAGTGCTGCTCAGGAAGAGTAAAGTGCCAAAAAGGCTGTTCCTGTCTTATCCACTGGCAGTCTAGTGACAAAAGAGAACATCTGAGGGTCTCAGCATGCAAACATATATCCTTTCTTATTCACCATTGTACTTCTTTTTGAAAGATCTTCAGATGAACTCATGTTACTGATAACTTTTCAGTTTGGTTGGTTTGTTCATTTTTCATGTACAGGATTTTCCCCTGTACGGCTGATTTTGAGAACGGTTTCCACACACTTTGTCTGAATTGATTTGGGTATGTATTTCTATGGTTCTCTGAGGCATATGTTCTGCTTACACATTATATTGCTGAACACTAGGAATTTAGTTACTATCTGTCCTTTGGAGGACCTGAATGAACCTTTGAGATTCAGGAGGGATGTCTGCAGATTGGCAGACTTACTGAATTCAAGGATTTAGTTGTGGGAAAAGCTTGACTTGCCTTAAAAATTAATTTTATCAGGTTTTATTGGGAAAAAAGCATGAGTTTTTTTTGAAATTAGAAGAAATTTTAGCAAAGGAAATAAAATTGCTTTCAATCTGGCCATGTGTGTCAGTACTTACACTGATGACAACCTGTCTTATTCTGCTCTGTCCTGCTATGATGGAATGCCACAGATTGGTAATTTGTAATAAATAGAAAAGTATTGGCTCATAGTTCTGGAGGCTGAGCAGCTCGAAAGCAGGGGGCTTTTTTGTATCAACCCATGGCAGAAGGCCGAAGGCCAGTGTGAGAGGGGGAGTGAAAGAGATCAAATTCATTCTTTGTAAAGAACAGAATCCTGTGAAAATAACATTAATTCATTTATGAGGACAGAGCTAATCACATCTTATACTGTTTCATTTAGGATCAAGTTTCCAGCATGAACTTTGGGGTACATATGCAAATCATGATACCCTCCTAATGCTTATCTCCTAGATCAATTTAAGAAAATTATATTCTGATTATTACCTTGGCATTGCCTCTGAAATTTTTTATCATGCCGTCATGCTTTTGAAAGAATCATTTTTAGTGCTTCAATAGCACTTTGTTAGAATAGAATGGTCCATTCTAACAGAGCCTTTATCCTATGGAGAGAGGCCATTAAAGTTGTTCTTGGTCTTCCATTTAACAATAATGTGACGATTAGAAAATGCAATGTGTGCAGGTGTAAAACTGGTAATATTCTTAGAAGTTAGTCCTAATATGGATAAAGGCCAAGTCTGAGAGTGTTGTTAATACATAGCTGGAAGTTTATGCCTCGTTATTAACTTTTATCTGATCAGCAAAATGTAGTTTGATTTGGACCTTTTCTCTCAGCTTGTAAAACAGTTAATTAAAACAGTTAATTTAAGTGAATATTGTCATGTTTTGAATCCGTATTTTCATATTGGTCGAAGGAGCTATTCTTTAAGACTCTAACAGGATCAGATAATTCAAAAAAAGCAGTACAGAAACTCTGAAGTCAGTTATTCTCCGGGCACTGTTACCTTCTAGGATAAATACTGAGAATATTCTCCCTCATTCTATGAAGAGGCTCTTAGGGTTTAAAAGGAATAGAATAAAAGAAGAAAACACAAAGACATGTAAAAATGGAATCATGAAAAATATAGTCTAAGATCTGAGCGTCAATCTCTGGGGAAGTATTAGAGCAGAGGATCGTAGCCCAGAGGGCCAGCAGTTACTGATGCTGAGCTTAAATTAGGCCTTGAACTCCAAATCAAAGCAAGGACTGTATCCTGGCACACAATTCACAGCATAGTAAGGAGTGAAACCCTTTGTGCAGTACAGAAATGCTTTGCCCTAGTCAACTGACCTTGTAAACTCTATTAAGTGTATTATTCTCCAATATTTCATAATTATTCTTGATAATATCTTGCCATGGACTCACACTGCATGAAAATCAGAAAAGTAAAACACTTCTCCTATCAGTACTCAGGATGCACACAGTTTGTTGCTCTGAGTTTGGAATGAGACTCCCAGATATCTCTTGAATCTTAGTCATTTTTAATTGTGCTTCACATTTGTAGTATATGATGCAAGATACATGAGGTGGCAAAGGACAAGTGAAATTTCCCCCACATCCCTGTCCTGTAGTCACCCAGCTCCTCACCCAGAGAAAACTGTGCTCTGTATGTGTCCCTTAGAGTCTCACTTTGTCCCCAAGGTGGTGGTGCTGGGAGATGAGCCCTAATGAGAGGTGACTGGGTCATGAAAGCCGAGTCGTCATGAGCAAATCAATGTGACTATTACAAGCATGGGTTGTAAGAGTGGGCTATGGAACACTGAGCCTGGGCTCGTGTCTTCTCTTTTGCATGCACTCACCCCCCCATTGATTTGGCAAAGAGCCCTCACTAAGTGCACGTGACATAGCCTTGGATCTCCCAGCTCCAGAGCCAGGAGTGAAGTTCTTTCCTTTATAAATGACCCTGTCTGGTAAACTCTGTTATAACTAACTACACAAAATAGTTTAAGACAGTGTCTTTGCCATTTTTGTCATTGCCAGGACAAAATATCTGATACACAGGGCTAAAGGGATGAGGGGTTTATTTTGGCTCACAGTTTACAGAGGTTACAGTTGGCTCCAAGGCAGGACAGAAAGCTCACCAGAGAAGCCTGGTGGACAGGGAGCACAGAGGGTCAAGGGAGGAGCCATGAAGGGAGCCATGTCCTTCTGGGTCACTCTCACAGTGAGCCATCTGTTCCAGCCAGAACCTCTCTCAAGTCAGAGACAAGTTCTTATAATCCAATCTCCTTCCAAAATCCCTACCTATGAGTACTAAGGGACTTTTCTTTGTGGGTGGATGGGCATCTAGATATGACCATAATAGATCCATCAAACTCAACTTATTTTAGGATAGTCAAATGAGGCCAAGAAACTGATGAATAAGGTTTATCAGGTGATAAAATTTACTTGACTTGGAGAAAAAAGGCTATTAATTGTCTTCTCCAAACTCTGTTGGGGTTTTGCGATATCTGCAGTCAGAGTGGCTTCATGGGCACGAGACCTGAAAGGTTGCCCTGATACCCCTGCTCGTGGCTTAATGCTGTGGTCTTGCTGCCTTGAAATTCCTAATGATTTTTTTAGCAAGGGGATCTGAGCTTTTATTTTTCAGTGTGCTCAGAAATTTATGTAGTCAATCCTTTTAGTAATACTTTTGAGATGAAAAGCAGTAAAATAACTTCTGACTTGAGTAGCCCATGACTGACATCCGAAAATCACTTGCTCTGAAATAAAATTCATGTTCTCACCTCATGGTCTCTGAAATTTACTATGCTGAAACATCTGTTAAAAATATAGGAAACCTCCTGTAGAATAAAGTTTCAGAAGAAATGGGAAATTTCCAGACTGAATTGTACTGAGTTGCTTTTGAGTGTTGAATTCCAGATGGATCGCTTATGGTTATGCAACTGTATGTAAATATTTACCGTTTCTCCATCCTGCCCTCCTGTTTTCTCCCTCCCTCCTTTCCTTCTTCCTTCTGTCTTTCATTCCTCACTTGTTTCAGTGCTGGAGATTGAACCCAGGGTCTTAGTCATGATAGGTGAACACTCTGCCTCTGTGCTGCATTTCCAGTTCTAACATTTTATTAAAGACTAATGGTTTGGTTCTGGCAGTGGCATCTTAACCATGCCTGATGGCTGGGGTTATACCTGACAGTGGCTCCTGCATACACATTTAGCGCTGATGATATTTTTTCCATGTGTTTGTGCATAAACCAAAGACACTGAGTATCGGTCTCTGGCTGGATACTAACTCTGTAAAGATCTGGGTAAATGGAGCAGTTTCACTCCCAAAAGGAACCATTTGTTTTTAACCAAAAGGGTTAATTATGCCTCCCTTATTGCCACAGTGCAGAAAGAAGCTGATTTCTGGGGAATGGTACCTGCAGAGGAATGAAAGAAGGAAGTTTGAAGAAGGAAAGGAGGGAGGGAGGAACAAGGGAGGAAGGAGGGAGAAGACAGACTCAGGTGTGGGTTAATCATAGGGAGTGAGAGCTGTGGACTCTGGGAGTAAGGTCATCATTCTGCAGAGCACACTAAAGCTTAGTCAAAACTTCAGCAGAAATCTGTTAATAGTATTCAATGATTCTAGTATTTAATTTCAAATCACTTTAGAACCCTGCAAGGAAACCCACCACTTCTTAGCAGTCATTCTCTATTCTTCTCTTTTGCCAGTCTCGGTCTGCTCCTTGCCTCTTTGGATTTGACTATTCTGGACATATTGTATGAATGAAGTCATACAATGTTTATTAGTTTGGGTATGATTTATTTCACTTAGCAAAATGCTTTGAAGATTCATCCATGTTGTAGCATGTATAGCATTTAATTCATTTTTATGGCTGAATAATATTCCTCTGCATAGGTACACCACATTTTATTTATCTATTCATTGGCTGATGGATATTTGGCTTGTTCTACTTATTGGCTGTTTTGAGGACTGCCTCTGTGAAGAGAGCCAGAGTTTTGATGGATAAGCAACTTGCTGAATGTTGTGCAGTTCATAGATGATTGATCTAGGATGTGAACACAGATTAGGCTGCATCAAGGTCTGAACTTGTAGCAATAATTTCATGTTTCTTCTGAGGCATTCTCATAAATCCTGTGTTCACATTTTTTGTATCTTCTTTGGTCTGAATTAACTTGTTCATGTTTTTGGACTAGACTCAGAGAAGAGTATAATCTGGCAAGTAGCCCTTTTCTTACAGAATTCTTCCTGAACAACACACTTTACTGATTGGAAGTGCAAATCATTACATCTTTCCATATTATAGCTTAAGGTAAGAGGATGACAGGGACCCCATATAGCTTTCCTTGTTCGCTGTGCCAAATCCTCTATTTCCTGTATCTATGTTATGGAAAAAAGAATAGGAAGTTATGTAAAAGAATATATTTTGCTTTTGAATCTTCACAAAGTTTAATGCTCCCCATCCAGTTCCCTTTCTTGTATTGCCATGGAGCAGAAAATACACACACACACACACACACACACACACACACACACACAGCATACCACACACACACACCACACCACACATGTGCACACAAATGCACACTAATAAATAAGAGCGAAATGGCTAAGTAATTTCAGGGCCACTGTTGCTTTGCTTCTTCTATGATGTCTCTTTTTGGGCACCACCCAGCTGTGCAAAGGCCCATAGTTCATAGAATCAATAGGAGTGCAGAAAGTAAATAAGCCAAAGACAGCCTCCCATTTCACTTTTTTGTAGCCACTCACCAGAGTTTCCCTCCCTGCATGTAAGAATTCCATAATGCAGAGGCAAAGCAGCCTTTTTCTCCATACGGTTCTAGCCAGTCAGGATTTAGCCATTAAGGCAGGTAGTGCACATGTTTCCTGCCAATAGCAGCTTCCTTCACCCCTTGCATCATTACAGAGAATGTCAAATGGGGACACATAAAACAGAGCTGTTTAAAACACAGCACACCACCTGCTGCCTGGAAGGCAGGCAGACTTTCCCCCAGGGGCACTGTTTCAAGCAGGCAAAAGAAAAGGTAAAAACTACAATTCATTGTTCCATTAAAAGCAGAGATTATGATTCCAATTATGTCATTCAATGTCTTTTTTCCTCTCTTTTTTTCCCAGTTGAAAGATCCAAAGTCAAAAATAAAATTATGAAGAAAGTTTCTAGCTCCCTGTAGCAGAGGCATGCAGCTGAGCCATGCGGCGGGCTGCTGTGGAAGGACACAGCTCGCCAGGCCCACAGGCTCTGGCCAACAGGTGCCAGGAATCATTGCTCTAATGCCAGGGGGTTAAATGATTGGAGCAAACCACTGAGCTTCTTATTTGAATCCTGGGAAATGAATGAAAAGCAGCTTATCTACAGGAGGTTAAGGAAGTAAAGCTCATAAAGACCTCCTTGGGTGAAATAAAATGTAATTGTGAACATTATGGCTACAGATTTCCATGTTACTCCCCCACTTCAAAGGTCTCAAAATCCTTCATGGACATGAATCAGTTTAAGTTGCATGGTCCCCACTGAGGCAGACAGAAAATCTCCATAATCACATTCCATGGTGGGAAACTGAGGACCTCATGGATAAGCTATGCTTCTAGATTCTTATGTAGCTTCACTCAGGATGCATTTTTCTCCACAAATTCATATTGTTTTTCAGGCAAAATCATGGAGAAAATTTGATTTTATGATTTAGGTGTTTTTTTTTCCTCAAGAAACGTGTGTGAATATTTCCATTATCCAGAAGTTTATATAAGAGGGAAACTATATTAATGTGCTTGCTTTGTGCTGCTACAGCATATGAGTAATACATAGAAAAACAAACTTTGAGAGAAAAAGTAGATGACAAAGAATAATTCAACAAAATAATTTGAAAGTGACAGGTAAATTTCTGTCCAACTCAGATACCAACCCCCTACACCCCCAACCCACACATACCTCTACCCACAGCACAGCCACTTTTAAGATGAGAACAAAATACAGGTGATATCTTCATATAGAATGAAAGATACTCTCCAAATGGTAATTTAACCTATCTTAATTAATTACCTCTAGTATATTAAAAATTCCTATAAATTACTCAGCTGTTTTTTTAAAGTGCTGAGCTGTCCTATTTTTAAAATCTAAGAAGTCATATTTTTATTCTAATTGGACTTCATACAACTGATTAAAGAAGAATGAATCACTCCTCAGGGGAAATATAATAACACTTCCATGCAATTTGGGTGCCATTTAGTACTTTGAATGAAGTAATTTTCTAAATGGTATCCTAGAATTAATCCATACTTTAAAGAGAATAATTTACCCTTCTCCTAGTCATAGGTTCAGACTTATTCTTCATAGTGGAAATTCAGTGGCAGAGCCAATTAAAGCAACATCTGCTTGAAACCTTGAGGGGTGCTGATTTTGGACACAGAGGACTAACCTGTTTTTGTGAGACTGCCGGATCCTGATAGATCTAGTCAGTGCCATTTGCAAAATTTGGATTCAAAATTCTATTGAATTTTCTTTCCTGAATCAGTCATAGAATTCTGGAATAAACAGAGTTATCACATCTTTTGGTTACTGTTTTTTTACATTTTTTCTTTATTTTGTGATGTTTAGTGAGTGGAGCATCATACAGCATCAATATACAGTAGGATCCTGTGTGGGTTAGAAGGAGGACTGGTTGCTTGAGAAGGCGGGTCACACACATCCTGCTCATCTTCTACGAGTCAGGGGAATGAACACTGACACAAGGGAGAGTGGGACTGGACTAGCTTAGTACATGTTCTGTGAGTCTGTGAAAACTGTATTCTGTTTTTATTGGGTGGAATAGTCTGGCAGTGTCATTGAGATACTGTTAGGTGGTGGTGGGGTTGTGTTCTACATCCTTGCTGGCTTGCTCTAGACTTGCTCTACATTTATGAGATGGATGTTGAAATCTTCCAACCATAAATGTTAATTTTTCTGTTTCTTTTTCACTTTTGACAAATATTTTGCAGTGGTTTGATGCATACGTATTTTTGGAGTATTGATCCACTTGTCACTATGTAGTTATGTTGCTCTCTATCTCTAGTTGTTTTCTTTAATCTGAAGTTGACATTGTCTAATATTGTAGACATTTCTGCTTTCAGTACTTGTGTAGTATATCTTTTTCCATAGTTTTATTTTCAAACTGTCATTATCATTATATCTGATATAAATGTTTGGAGAAAGCATATAGTAAGGTCATGGTTTAAGTCCATTCTGCCAATTGTGCCTTTTAATTTGGTATATTTAGATAATTCACATTAAATGTAATTGCAAATATGTTAGGCTTTAAATCTGCCATTTTATTTTCCATTTTCCATTTCTCTATTTTTCCCTAACTAGATTAATTTAATATTTTTTTAGATTTATATTTTGGTTTATTTATAGTACTTCTGGGTACATATCTTTGTATAGTTTTTTCAGTACTTCCATAAGTACTATATTATATGTTCATAATTTATCATGGATTACTGGTATGATCATTTTACCAGCTTGAGGGATGCATAGAAACTAGTTCTCTTTATGTATTTACACTTTTCTTCATTTATAATATAATTTAAGTAGCTCCTGGGTGTATGTTCAGAATTATGCTAGACAGTGTTATTTTGTTTATCAAACACAATTTAGAAAATTCAAGGGAAGGAAGGTCTTAATTTTAAATAATTTATACAGTATTATTTCATATTTTTGCTTACCATGGTGTTTCTTCTTTCCTGATGTTTCAAAGTTCTCTCTTTTTCTCTTTCTGTTCAGAGAACTTCACCATTCTTTTCAGAATGGCTTTCTTCCAACAAATTATATTAGGTTTTACTCATCTGAAAATATCTCCATTTCCCCTTCACTTTGGCATGGATAATTTTGCCAGACATGAGATTTGCTGGACATGAGATTTTTTTTTTTCAGCACTTGAAAAATCTTGTATTCTTCTTTCTGGACTTTTTTTGTGATATCTGCTGTCATTTGACTTTTTCTCATCTAGGAGTTAGGTATGACTACTTTCTCTGTTTTAAAAACTTTTACTTTAATTTTTAAGAGTTTGACTATGATATTGTTTGGTGCATTTGTTTGGTGTTACCCTATTTACAATTTATTCGACTTCTGCTCTTCCTCCTGCTCCTCCTCCTGCTTCTATGCCTTCTCCTTGGTACTGGGGACTGGGCAAAGGGTGGTTGCACTGTACTACATCTCCAGCCTTTTTTGTTTTTATTTTGAGCCAGACTCTTGCTAAGTAACTAAACTGCTTAGGCTGGCAATCAGCCTCCCAGATTGCTGAGATTACATGTATACATCACTATTCCCATCTCACTGGCTTTCTTAATATGCAAATTTGTATCCTTTGCCAAATTTGGGAAATTATTGTCCATTATGTTTTTAAAAACTTTTCAGCCCCACTCTCTAATTTTGAGTTGGGAATATGGGGTTCATTGACAGGTTGACTCCAGGCCATGTGTGTAACTCTCTGGTGGAAAATTTGTTTACAGTTTGAGAGAACATGAGATTAAAAACAGTGGGCTAATTAGACTGATGGGGAAAATGTCAAAGCTGTCTAATGTTCAAGCTGTGGCATGGGTACTGTTGGGGGCTTTAGTCAGCTCTACCTTGAGAATCAAAAGCAAAAGTCACAGTTGAATGATTTAAGATGTTTTGAGTTTGGCCAGAAAGGAAACTATGATAAAGTTGGACCTGCAAAGATGGAGCAGAAGAGAACTTGATTGCTAAAAATGTTAGGATTAAAAAGAAGCCATGTAGTTTACAACAAGGCAGTAGGAAACATGCCTTCTGGAATGTGAGAAACCAGCACGGCCCCACCTCTGCAGGCTCAGAATTGCAAAGGTGAGAGACTTCAGATTTGAATTTGTCATCACTGCTGAAACTATTAGGACACTGGAAAGATTTAGAGATGCTTAAAATGGATTTTTCATAATGGATATGCTTGAGATTTTGGGGGTTCATCAGCAGAATGTTATGGTCTATATCTAGATAGCTTTCCAAAGCCTCATGTACACATAGCTGGGGTTCTTGGGTGGAGATTGAATCATGGGGGTATGGTACTATTTGGTGGATTAACCCACTGATGAATTTATAGCTAAATATGATTGATGCTGGGAGGTGAAAGCTGGTCAGGAGGTGGCTCACTGAGGGTATAGCCTGGAAAAGTTGATCCCCCCTTCCCTAAATCTCTCTCTGATTGCCACCATCATTCCATGAACTATTTCCCCCCTGCCATGTGGTTGTGCCTTAGAACCAACTGACTGTGGACTGAAACCACTACAAATTGTGAACCAAAATAAACCTTTCTTCCTTCGGGTTATGGGTGTCAGTGTTGTGTCTCAGTGATGAATGAAGTAACCAACACATATGTGTTTAAGGATGCTGATTCTTTATTCTCTTCATCTTGCTGTTAAGCCCATTGAAGTTTTCAGTTATTACAGTTTTCAATTTTAAAATTTTCAAGGGCTTCTTTTTTATATATATTCCTTTGCTGAGACTTTCTATTTCTTTGTTAAGACTTTCATTTTTTTAAATAATTGCTGTTAAAGCATTTTAAAAATGGCTGCTTCAAAATCTTTATCAGATAATTTAAACTTGCTTTTGTAATCTTGGCATTAGCATCTATTAACTATTGTTAAATTTAATTTTTCAATGATAAATGAAAATGGTACATATATATGGAGTTTCATGTGATGTTTCATTACAAGTGTATATTGTGTAATGTTTGAATGAGAAAAAAAATTTGAACAGTTGTCACTTCTTTATAGCAAAAAATTAAAATCATTTTGTGTAGTTTTTTAATAAAAATATTCTGCATTACTGTTACTTATCATCATCATATATGCAATGACACCAGAATTTCTTACTCCTATGTAATACTTAGTACTTATCAATCAAGCGTTCTATTTCATTTCCTCCCCTTTAATTTCTCCAGGCTCTGCTAACCCCACTCTGCTCTTAGTGCTTATGAGATCAACTTTATTATATTCCACCTATGAGAGACTTGATTTTCTGCACCTGGATTTTTCACTTAACATAATGACCTCCTCCATCTATGTTGTTGTAAATGACCAAGTTCTCTCGTGGTTGAGTAGTTTCTGTTGCATTTGTGTACCACAGTTTTTATCCACTCATCAGTTGATGGACATTTAGATTGCTTACATTTCTTGACTATTTTGTGAATGATGCTGCAATAGACATGGGGAACCAGATGTTTCTTTGACATACCAAGTTTATTTCCTTTGCATGTGTACCCTATGTGAGATTGACAGAAATGAGGTATAGCATTTCTGCTTTTAATTTTTGGAGAAATCGCCATAATGTTTTTCATAATGGATATGCTAATGTACATTTCCACTAGTAGTATGCAAATGTTTATTCCACATCCTTGTTAGCACTTATTATCTTTAGTCTTTTTAATAGTAGCTCATTCTTGCTGGAGTGAGGTGATATCTCATGGTGGTTCTCATTTGCATTTCTCTAATGATTAGCAATGTTGAGCATTTTTTCATATACTTATTGGTCATTTTTATGTCTTCTGTAGAAAAATGTCTGTTTAGATCTATTGATCATTTATTATTATTATTATGATTTCACTTTGATTTGTTTGAGTTCTTTATATAGTCTACTTATTATTGTCTTATAAGATGTATATGTTGAAAATATTTTCTCCCATTTTATTGACTTTACCCTCATTTCCTTTTTTGAGTAGAAGCTTTTTAGTTTGATAAAATCAAATTTATCTGATTTTACTGGTGTTTGGAGTTTTATCTAAATAAAATCCTTGCTTATTCCAATATCTTGGAGCACTCAACACATGATTTCTTTCACTAGTTTCATAGGCTCTGGTCTTACATTTGGATCTGAAATCCATTTTGAGTTGAATTTTTGATATATGGTGAGACATAGCTGTATATATCTGTTCTTCTACATGTAGATATACAATCTCCCCAGCACCATTTTTTGAAAAGGCCATATTTTCTCCAGTGCATATTCTCAGTATCTTTGTCACATATTAGTGGGTTGTTTAGTTCTAGCTTCTCAATTCAGTTCCATTGGTTTCTGTGCCTGTTTTTATGCCTTTCCTATCTTGTTTTTGATTGTTTTAAGAGTAAGTTTAATATTTTCCTGATTCATGGTATAGCATATAATTTTTAGAATTTTATTTAAAAAGAAAAGAAATAGAAGAGGGTACATATAAATAATACAGAATTTCAAAAAGAAAATAAACAGTAAGAAATCAGTAGTTGATAAATTACATATTGTTCTTTTAGAAATAGCTGTTCAAGTTACAAAATTAAAGCATACAAAGTGGACATTCAAACAGTGAGATTGCAAACAGATCTGTTCATCAATCCAACAAGAAGTTAGAAATGGAAAAGACAAGATGGCCAATCAGTGAGCAACAAAATATAAAGCCTCCTGGGAGAAACAACTCATACACCAGAATAAAACACTCTGGAGAGACCCAGACAGAGGGAGATGGATCTTCTTGACACAGGAAGAAATTAAAACATAAAAAAGCTCATCAAATACTTCACGACTACAACTGAAACAGCTAAAAATTATGAGAAACAGTGTTTTTGCGACCTGCCAAGTTTGCACCAGCTTGAATCCACACTGGCAGGCAGAGCCACCCAAACTCATTCCTGCTGCCAATCACAGGAAGCACAGCAGTGCTGAAGTCAGGGGTTGGTGAGCCCAACAGAGAGTGGAGCCAGTGAAGGGACCTTCATTAATCCATGGTCAGTGTTGGGAATGAGACACCCCTCCACGAGAAGGGTGCAATCAAGTAGGTGACATGTTGGAATTTAAGAGGAGGAGCCTGAACTGGGAGTGACAGTGACTTCAGTTGGTTGCTTCTTCCACCAGAGCAGATTTGTGGGACTTGCTTGGACTGGGCTGTGCCCCTGGCCGGGACCCAATGAGCCATCTCAAATCAATTCCCTGTGCCTAGCACACACTGACCAGATGAAGGCACCTGAAGTTTGGCTGGCTTGGTGGGGAGGGGCAGGCAAACACAGTTGCTGCTTACACCTCAGTGACAAGAACAGCCAGGAGAGGGCAGACGTCCCTAACCAGCTTGCTTCAGAGGAAACGTGGCCAACAGGGAAGGGGGCTGGGACTTGCACTGTAACCTGTGTGGAGGAAGCCAAGGCCAGGACAAGAGAGAGAGGCAAGAGGAGGCCCCCAGTCCAGAACTCTGAGAGCACTGCTCCAGGAGAAGGGAAAACAAGGGAGACTGAGGGCAGCAAACACACATCAGACATGGCTTCAATGGACATTAAGAGTTATCTTTGGGACCTTGTAGACGAGCTCAAAACTGAAATATTAAATCAGGTAAAGGAGGATATGAGTAGAGCAATAAAAGAAATGCTCTCAGGAAGCATCTCTCAGGAAGATACAGGCAGAACAAGGGAGGAACACAAAAAAAGGAGAGAAATATTTGATAAAGAATATAAAGAAAATATATAATACATGAAGCAGATTCAAAGAGACTACCAGGAATTTAAAAACTCCATTGAAAGCTGGCAAAATGGCTTAAAAGAAACTAAGGATAGACTGTCAAAACTTGAAGACAAGTTTGCAATATGTGATCATGAAAAGAAAGATCTCTTAAAAATAACAAGGAAACAGGCAGTAACAATACAAAGGCTAGAAGATAACAAGAGAATCTACAATTTAAGGATAAGAAATGCGAAAAAAGAAGCATGAATACATACTGGAGAATAACAAAGTCTATTGATGGAAATAATTAAGGAAAACTTCCTAAGCATGAGAAAATGACATTTGGTTGTGTGAGGCATACAGAACTCCAGCCACCTACAACCAAAACAGAGCTACACCCAGACATATAATCATCAAGACACCAGAAATTCAATATAAAAACAGAATATTAAAAGCCATCAGAGAAAAGAAACAGATTACCTATAAAGGTAAGCCCATCAGAATCACAGCAGACTTCTCAACACAGACCATCAGATCAAGAAGAGCTTGGAGAGAAGTATTCCAAGCCCTGAAAGAAAATAACCTCCAGCCCAGACTGATGTACCCTGCAAAACTGTCACTAGAAATTAATGGAGAAACAAGATGCTTCCATGACAAAGAAGAACTAGGGGAGTTTGTGACCACCAATCCAACCCTACAGAGAATACTGAAGGACATTCTAGAGAGAGAGAAAAAAAATTACTAAGATTTTAGGAACAATGGCAGAAAGGCCTCAATGAGTGGGGCAGGCAGTAGAATGAAGGAGAAAATTAGACAAACAGGCAGAAAAATAGCATGGCAGAAATGGGGTAGAGAAGGATAGCAAGAAACTCTAACATAGATGGCCTTGATACGCTATATTGTTAATAGTGCACCAGGATTTAAAACCCACATTACTCACACCACTCTGCTTAGATGTATTATATTCTGTTCCACTCATTCTACCTGTACTAAATTTGAAGGTACAGACAGTAATCCTGAAAATAACAGGATATAATATGGTAATCATCTTTACTTTTCTATTAACTTAATCTAAAGCTATGTAAAACCTACACTGTTTTACCATGACTGATCATAATTGAATCTGATTTGTTGGATCACTGTTTTGTATTGATAGATTTTATTCAAAGCTGTTATGATTGATAGTATCAAGTCTGGGAGTATAGGCAACTGCACTTAAGCTGACAAGATCCATTACAATATCCACTCTGGTGTGATTATTACCTGCCTTTTAAATTTTATAGTGTCTACAATGTTTTATTTTACTAATATTGTTATTTACTGCTATACTCAATTATACTGCTATATTCAGTTATGCCTGATGATATAGACATTTTATTGAAGATAATAAGAAACAACAGAGTAATCATTGTAGATCACCTTGTACTATGGTTTTATATGACTTTTTGGTTTCATGTTTTTATAGCAATTTGTTTTGTTTTGTCATGCTAAGTTTTGTTTTTCCCTCTAATACAGAAAGGATAAAAATACATGTAGAGACTCATGCATGTGTAGCTGTTTACACTCTCACTGTTTGACTATCTACTTTGTATGCTTTAATTTTGTAACTTGAACAACTATTTCTAAGAGGACAATATGTAATTGATTAACTAGTGATTTTTTATTGTTTATCTTTTTTTGAACTCTGTATTATCTCTGCCCTTTACATGCTTTTGTTTCTCTTTATATTAAAAAAAGAAAAAAAGAAGTTAGAAATATGGTTATCAATGCTACACCCTTAAATATACATAGCATAGAATTTTTATTAAAACTTAGATATTTTGAGTAATAGAAATTCCTGGATCTTTTAAAATTTTTCCTCAAGCTGAATTATATTGTTTGGTAAGAGATGTAGGAAGTTATTTCATTACCACAGCTGAGGGTAGAAGTTTTGATCCCTTACTTAGGCTTTGTTAACATTTGAGGAAAGGATTTTCATTACTATTGGGCTGGAGTGAGAGTTCTGACTCATACCAGGCCACTGTTACTATCTCCCTGGCAGGAACAAAGACTGGCACCTTGCAACCACGTCTACAGGTCCTCAACTGGCACCATACCTTCAGAGTTTAATGGAAGTGGTTTCCCTGCCACTGGGAAACAGTGATTGTCCTGATTCTTGCAATCAGGGGTTTCAAGAAGAATGATTATGTACAGGACACAGATTTTATAATGTTATTTTATGTTGATCACCCAGAATTAAATACAAGAAAGTGCAGGAAATCTGTCCACAACCCTAAAGACCTAGAAAATCCAGCAGAGGACATGGATCCCACAGTAATATCCTGCATGAATCCAGCTGAACACCTAGAGCTTATGACAATGTCCTATGAGTCCAACTGGAGGTCTAGAGCCCATGACAATGACTCATGCAAGTCATTTTTATGGATCTACACCGGCAAGGCCCAAAGTTCAGGAATGGAAGCTAGAAGTTTATGCCAGTGGGATAAAGGATCTGTGCCAGTAGGTTGAAGGTTCTGCAGTGGAGCCAAAAAGCAACGCTTAAAATAAGGGCAGGTGTGCCCTAAAAAGTACCACAGCCATCTTTTTTTTTAAAGAAAAAAAATGAAACAGAAAGAGGGTAAAAATAATACAAAATTTAAAAAAAACCCAGTAAGAAATCACTAGTTGATAATTACATATTCTCCTCTTAGAAATAGTTGTTCAAGTTACAAAAGTAAAGCATACAAAGTAGACATTTAAACAGTGAGAATGCAATCAGTTCTTTTCATCTATCCAACAAAAACTTAGTAATATGGTTATCAATCCTACATACTTAAACGTACATGCAATTATATCCTTTAGAATACTTTCTTTTCCTCTCTTTTTTATAATAACTATAATCAATTCTGTAAACTGTTTAGAATTTCTACAACATGTATAAGTCTCTACATGTATACCTAGCCTTTCTGTATTAAAGGGAAAAACAAATCAAAACAAGTCAACAATACAAATTCCTAGAGAAACACGAAATGACAAGCACATATAAAACCACAATACTAGGTGATCTACTGTAGTTACTATAAGGTCTCTTGTTATTCTCAATAAAATTGTCTATATCATCAGGCATAGTATAATTAAGCTTACCAGTACATAGTATTATTAATAAAAACCAAACATTGGAAACATTTTAGGACTTCAAAGACAGTTAATTATCAAACCAGAATGGGTATCCCATTGAATCATGTCATCTTCAGAGTAGTTGCCTCCACTCTCAGACTTGATATTCTCAAGCATACCAGATTCAAATAAAATCAGTCAAGACAAAAGAGCGATATAGCCAATCTTCTCTACCTCATCTTGGCTATGCTATTTTTCTGTCTTTGTTGTTTACTTTTCTTTTTCATTCTACTGTCTGCCACTTTCATTGAGGCCTATCTGCCATTATTCCTGGAATCCTGGTGATTTTCATCTCTCTCTAGAATGTCCTTCAGTATTCTTTGCAGGGTTGGATTAGTGGTCATGAACTCCCCCAGTTCCTCTTTGTTGTGGAAATAGCTTGTCTCTCCATTAATTTTGAGAGACAGTTTTGCAGGGTTCATCAATATGGGTTGGGGGTTATTTTTTTTCAGGGCTTGGAATATTTTGCTCCAAGCTCTTCTTGATTTGATAGTTTGCATGGAGAAGTCCACTGTGATTTTGATGAGTTTTCCTTTATAGTAATCTGTTTCTTTTCTCTGAGTGCTTTTAATATTCTGTTCTTGTGATGGATTTCTAGGATCCTGGTTACTATATGTCTGGGTGTAGATATGTTTTGGTTGTAGCTGGCTGGATTTCTATATGCCTCATATATCTGAACATCACTTCTGTTTCCTATGCTTGGGAAGTTTTCCTTAATTATATCTGTAAATAGCCTTTGTATTTCATTTGTGTATACACTTACTTCTTCACTCACAGTTTTTATTCTTAAGTTATAGATCCTCTTGTCATCTTCTAGCTTTTGTATTGTTACTTCTTATTTCCTTGTTATTTTTAAGAGGTCCTTCCTTTCATGGTCATACATTGCAAATCTATCTTCAAGTTTTGAAAGTCTGTCTTTAGTTTTTGTTAAGAAGTTTTTCCAGCTTTCAATGGAGTTTTTCATTTCCTGGTATTCTCTTTGGATCTGTTTCATATATTCTAGATTTTGTTTATATTCTTCATTAAAGGCTTCTCTCCTTTCTCTGGGTTCCCCCATTCTTCCATTTGTGTCTTCTTGAGGATTACCCAGCATTTCTTTTATTAATCTTCTTATATCTTGTTTCACCTGAGTTAGAATTTCAGATTTACATTCATCAGTGAGGTTATGGAAGTATTTCTTTATTTCCAATGAGGCAGTGTCTGATATTGCATGTTTGCTGCCCTCAATCTCCTCTGTATTTACCTCTCCTGGACTTATTTTCCCTGGGTAAGCAGTTGGAGACTTTTTGTTGTTTCTGTGTCTTGTCATGTTTCTGGTTTCTTTCAGACAGGTGAATGGTGGTGGTCTCAGATCCTTTTCATATTGCTTGCAGTTTTTCTGCAGCATACTGGCTAGGGAAGTGCTGCCTCTCCAGTTTGCTGTTGTCTGTGAGGTACACACAGGGGCAATGTGGGCTGGCCCCTCCCCTCTAAGCCAGTCAACCACTGAGTGCCTTCAGTATGTTTGTGTGTGCCCTGTGGATGTCACAGGTTTGGGACAGCCTCATCCCTGGCTATTGGGTCCTGACCAGAGGCATGGCCCAGCCCAAGCAGATTCCACCAATCCACTTTGGGCCAGGAGCTGCCGACTGATGCCACCTCAGTTGTTAATTCAAGCCTGTTCTGCTCAAATCCAATATGTCATCTAGCCTTTCATCCTGCTCTGGCGAATCCAGTTTCCAGCCCTCACCAAGGCCCATGCAGCTTGGTTCTCTGTTTCCACTCCCTGTTTCAGCACCTCCTCCCACCAAGGGTCTCGAGCTCACTAACCTCCGCTATTGGTGGGGATGCAACCTCAGCTTGATTGTGAGTCACCAGACTCTAAGATGCACCCAGTACAGGGACTGGAGCTTGCCCAGCTACAGCCCTCTGTCCATGCTTCTTTTTTTTTTTCTTTTTCCTCAGTTTCTTCCTGGGTCATGAGAATTCCTCTCCTTTCACCTGGTCTTCTCCATGGTGTTAGATTCTAGCATCTGAGTTGCTTTTCTCAGAAAGGCTCTCTATCATGCTACCTATCAGTCAGCCATCTTAGCCCTCCCCACCACAGCCATCTTCAGTGACAGTGAGGACCCAAGCTCCTCTGACGATGAGAACAGTTGAGTACAATTCAGGAAGCTAGGGTGACAAGCTTCTGGAGATTTAGGAGCACCCATCTTCCCCTTTGGAGCCAGGTAGTGATGCACAACATAAGGACCAAAGCTCCCCCAAAGTGAACCACAGCCACTCTCAGTGACAAGGTCCAGAGCTCCTCTGATGATAATGGCCAAGTTCATATAAGGGAAACTAGCCATGACAAGCTCCTCCAGAACCAACAACTCCAAAGAACACCATTTAGGAGATTGTACAATGCCACACTCTTCCTCTCTGCATCTCCTTTTATGCTAGCAAATTTCCTCAGGTATGCCATCTACACTTAGTACCATGCTGATTTAATTCAGCTGGTGTTAAGTTGACCACCAGTTTTTAATCCATAACTCTGACTTTATAGATTTCTGTCTTAAGCTGTTTTCCATTGTTATACTTTAATGCCACAGACTGAATGACTTATAAAGAATAAAGCTTCATTCAGCTCATGGCTCTGGAGGGTAGGAGGTTTGAGATCACATGACCATGTGTAGTGACAGCTTCTTGCTGGTGAGAATTCTGCAAACATTTCTAAGCATCACATAGTGCCATGGAGTGCTCTAGCTCAGTTTTCCCCTCTCATAATTCTACCATCCTTTGGATAGGGCTCCACCTTTGTCACCTGCCTTAACCTTAATTATCTCCTAAAGATCCTACTTTTTAGTAACATTTATAGATTAAATTTCTACCCTCTTAATACCCCAGAATATAAATTTCTACAAGAGTTTTTGTGGGGTGGCCCCTAAGATAAAACCTCAGTGGGGATGGAGGAGGTGCTTCTGTGCTGCCAGAGGGGTTGACACTCCAGGGTGACCACTGAGGAGAAGAGACTCATTACTACCTGGCAAGGATGAAAGTCCACTTCTCTCCTTGGCTTTATTGAATGTCACTCTGGTATATACTGGGCATGGACTCTCAGCAGATTCTTGGGGTAAGAAGTCTAGGCTCCCAACCCAAAGTTGTGGGTATGGGGTGATGGGACCAGGTCTGTGTGTGTGTGTACTTGTGTGCTGGCTATTTGGCAGTAATAGATCAGTTAAATTCTCTTTTATGTGTTACCAGGACACTCCTTTCCTGCTTTTTTGATTAGAGAAAACAGGCTTTCATGGGGCTAATCTTTGTACCCATTGGCATTTCTGAGTTGTTACCTTCTCAGTACTGAGTCTGAGTACTTTTTGGCCAAAAGTGAGCTCTGGAAACTCACCACTAAGTTGTTCTTCAGTGGAGGATCCCTAGCCATTCTGCCCATTGCTCTTCATTTCTCAGGGTACCCTCATGTTTGTTTTATAATGCTCAGGGTGTTTAGAAGCCAGTGGGTTGATGAATGAAAGTATGCCGGCATTGTTTGTGCTTGAATCATAGACTTTAAATTGGAAGGAACTTGCATTTATCAGCTTGAGCTGTCTTAACAAATACCATAGGATGAATGCTTTAAACAACAGATGTTTCTCATAGTTTCTCCAAAACTATGTTTCTCACAGTTTTGGAGTTCATAAACTATAGTCAAGATAACAGCATGGTGGGGTTCTGCTGAAGCCAGTCTTCAAATTTCAGCCTTTGGTTGTGGGCTTACATTGTGGACTGAGAAAAAGAGTGTGAGCAATATCACTGGTATCTCTTCTTACAAGGTACATAAAAATTGTTTGTAGTGCTAAAAAAAACCATGTAACTTGAGTAGTTCCCTGTATGCAGAAATAGACATAAAAAGAAGACAGTAAAGCTGGCCCATCAGACAGCCTTTCTTGCACCCTTCCAAGGGCCATGGGAGGTACCCTACCCCAGTATCTTCATGTCATTGCGTTTTTGTCAAATTTGCAGTGGTGTTATTTTAACTTCAGTCAGTATAGGGAGCTGCTTTTTCCTCCTTAGTTTTCCTGTAAGTGAGAATGCAGCGATGATAAACAGTTTTAGGGAACCAAAGAAAAAGTGAGCTGGGGATATAATCAGGTTGGATGTAGTGGGATAGATTTAAGTGGTCACGGTTCCCCTTAAGTTTGTTAGCCCTCCCACTGGAAATTGCCTCCAGGGACACTCCTGCCGGTGTGGTGCAAGCTCAGCCAGAGATAGAGGCTGTAGAAGGATATGAAAGTGACACCAAGCCCTGGAAATCTATGGATGCAGGAGGGAAAGTTTGGAACTAGAAGCTAAAGATGAAATATTTTTCAAACAAGGTAGTTTATATATGAAAGCAAAGTTATAGGGAGTCCCAAATTTGATAATTTTAAAATTTTATATGACTTACCAAGTATGAATTATGAAGATAAAAGAAATTTTCAGTAGTAAAATTAAAGTAAAAACAAATTTTGGAAATTGCTTGCAAAGAAAAACTAACTTTAGTCTTTGCACTAGAAAATCATTCTCACATTAAGAGATGAAAAGAGTATGAGAGAGATGAGAAAAATGTGTTAAACATATATACAAGCAGTTAATTAGTAACTATTATTCTGTATATTATTACTTTTTGTGTTTTGCTGTGCTTTTTAAATTTCTATTTGTACATATCTTCAGTACATAAGGATTATGTTCATTGTGGGGAATTGGTACAAGTACATAAAACATCATAATTCTTTTTAAATTTAATTTAATTTTAATGCAGAAAGAAAAGAAAATTAAAAAGAAAAAAAAGAATACAGAGTTCAAAAAAATTAACATCATAAAATCATTAGTTGATACATCACATATTGTTAACTTAACAATAGTTGTTAAAGTTACAAAGTAAAAGCATAAAAAGTGGCTAGATACTCAAACATAGTAACAAACTCTTCTGTTCAATGATCTAAAAAAAGCTTAGTAATACAGTCATCTATTTTACACACTATAAATATGGTTATATCCTTTAGAGTACCTTCCTTCCCTTTCACTTTTACAATATCTATTATATGTATTATACTTTTATATCTGTTATACTTTTTGGATACCATTATTCTGTCTGTTCTTTTTTTTTACCCTACAGAGACAATGTAATATTTACTAATGTGAGTTTTGTTTATTTCACTAATCAGGATAGTCTCGAGTTTCCTCCATTTACTGATAAAGGCCTCAAGATCATCCTTTTTTATAGCTGAGTAGTATTCCATTGTATAAAATACATTTTTTTTATCCACTCTGCAGTTGATGGGCATTTTGGTTGTTTCCAAGATTTAGCTATTACAAATTGTGCTGCTATGAACATGGTGTCACAAGCATCACTAGACATGACCTTTTCAATTTTTCTTAGAAAATACCCAGGAGGGGAATAGCTGGATTGAATGGAACTTCCAATCTTAGTTTTTTGAGGAGTCTCCATACTGACCTCCATAGTGGTTGCACCAGTCTACATTCCCACCAACAGTGGAGCAGTGTTCCTTTTTCCCCACAGCCTCGCCAACATTTGTTATCAGTTGTTTTCTTGATGGCAGCCATTCTTTCCAGGGTGAAATGAAATCTCAATGCTGTTTTAATTTGCATTTCTTGAATGACCAGTGATGGTGAACATTTCTTCATATATTTATTTTCCACTTGTATATCTTCATCTGAGAATCATGTGTTCATCTCAGATGTCCATTTTTGGAGAGGGTCTTTGAATTTTGGGGGGCTTGATTCTTTCAGTTCTTTATATGTTCTGGATATAAGTCCTTTGTCTGAAGGATTGTTTGCTAAAATTATTTCCCATTATGTGGGTTTTCTTTTCACTTTATTGGTGATTCCTTTTGAAGTACAAAAACTTTTTAGTAATATGAGATCCGAGTTGTTGATTCTTTGAAGTATTTCCCTTGCGGTTTGCATTTTATTCTCTCACTACCCCTGTGTCTCCAAGATTTTTACCTAATTTGTCTTCCAGTAGATTTAGTGTTTCTGTTTTAATATTTAAATACTTGATCCATTTAGATTTTAGTTTAGTATATGATAATAGGCATGGGTGTATTCTCAGTCTTTGGCATGTGGAAAGCCAATTTTTCCAACACCATTTATTAATGAGGCTATCTTTTTTCCAGAGAACGTGTTTAGCCCCTTTGTCAAATATAAGGTGGCTGTGTGTCTTTGTAGTTGTGCTTGCATCTTCTAATCTGTTCCATTGATCCTCAGGCCTATTTCTTTGCCAGTACTATGCTGATTTTATTACTGTGACTTTGTAGTATAGTTTCAAGTCATGAATTGAGATGCCACCTGTTTCTTTTTTCCTTTTCCTTTGCTATCTCTCTCTCTCTGCCAGCATCAGGCTCATTTATTTATTTTATAAATCCTTATAAAGGTGCTTATCATACATGTAGATTAACAGCCTAATAGGCAAAAAGCATATAAAACACATTAAACAATTATACTAAATCAAAGTGTATGTTTGGCTATGTTGTCCATGCTGCATCACAATCTCTTTTTTCTGTTTCTTTTTTCCTCTTGTCTGTTTGCCATTCTTTTTTTAAATTTTATTTAAGGAGAAAAAAGCAAAGCAGACAAAGGGGTAAAAACAATACAGAATTTCAGAAAAAAATAAGCACGAAGAAATCACTAGTTGATAAATTACATATTGTCTTCTTAGACCTAGTTGTTAAAGTTACAAAGTTAAAGCATACAAAGTGAACATTCAAACAGTGAGACTACAAAGTAATTCAATGATCCAGTAACAACTTAGCTACACACTTAAACATACATGCAGCCGTATGCTCTAGAGTACTTTCTTTTCTTCTTTTTACTTTTTAAGTCCATTATCTTTTTAGTTATATTCTGTTTCAGGTTGCTCAGTACCTTACTGACTTGTTTTGTTGTTGTTATTTACTTTTTAATCACCTTATATAATTCTGTTGCCTTGTTTTTGAGTTTCTTCTCATCCATGCTCCATGGATCAGCTTTGGTGGAGTTGGGAGTTTTTTGGAGTTATTTTGTTACTTTGTTATTTACTTTTTTTTGATGGTAGCAAAATACAGCAGAACAAGACAGAACAAACCCATGCAACCTTAGTGCAGTGAAACTACCACAGACCCTCACAGCAGGTCACCAGGAAACAAAGAATAGGCACAATAGTACATCCCATTCTGTTCACTTTAGCTGTCCTTTCAACCAGATAGAGGCAAATGGAAGGAAATATTGAACTTATAAAAACAGAATATTGAATGGAGCAGTACCATTCATCAAAAATGAGCAAAACAGTGATAAAAATTTTTGCCTTCAAAGAGATGGTAGAAAGAAATCCCACTTAATTGCCACAATGCATACATTCATCCTCCCAAGAGATACGCAGACTGCCTGTGCCAAGTTGCTAATGAGGGGGGGATGGATCAATGTCTGATCCTTAGCCCGCACACTGGCAGGCCGCCAGCTGCTTACCAGGGTGACAAGTAGGCTGCCTGTTCTCCCAGTGCCCAAAGTTCCAACATGATACAGAGCTCAGGAATCACTGATAGTTCCCACTCTGGTGTGCCAGCAGCTTGCTAGGCCCCCAGCTGCTTACTAGGGTGGTTGAGTAGGCTGCCTGTTCTCCAATTCTTTTAATATTCATAATATTTTAGTTTCTTTTTATTATAAATAAAATTAATGTGCATACTTAATTTTGTATCATAGTTTTGCATCTTTTTCCTTGAACACAATCTGTTCAACTGTGTACACTTTAGGACCCAGAAAACTTATATCTACTCCTGATCCTCTAGAATTTACCACCTCACTCTCCCACATAGCTATAGTGAACATGCTCAGGAAAAAGAATGTAACACCTGTGGTCTCAAGAGACTGCAGGCAACATCAGTTGAGTGCGTTTTCTTTTTTACTCAGTCTTCCTTGCTCATCCTATGGCTGAATAGGAGTCATTCAGTTCTCTGATTGAAGCCATAAGAAAATGCAAACAGGTGTTAGGTGTTAGCTAGTTAGGAAGTAACTCATACTATATTAGAGAAAAATTGCTGAGACAGAGGAAGAATTCAAGACGGCCAATCAGTGAGCAACAAAATACAAAGCCTCCTGGGAGAAATGACTCATATGCCAGAATAAAGCAACCTGGAGAGAACCAGACAGAGAGAGATGGATCCTCTTGACAGGAAGAAATTAAAAAATAAAAAAACTCATCAAACACTTCGGGACTACAACTGGAACAGCTAAAACTTATGTGACACAGTGTTTTTGCTGCGACCCACCAAGTTTGTGCAGGCCTGAATTCACACCAGCTTGAATACCCACTGGCCAGCAGAGCTGCCCAAACTCATTCCCGTTACCACTCACAGGAACCACAGCAGCGCTGAAGTCAGGTGTTGGTGAGCCCAATGGAGAGGGGAGCTGGCTAAAGGACCTTCATTAATCCATGGTCAGTGCTGGGAATGACATCCCCTACATGGGAAGGGCATGACCAAGTGGGCGACATGTTGGAATTGGGCAGGAAGAGCCTGAACTGGGAGCGACAGTGATTCCAGTTGGTTGCTCCCTCCCCAGAACAGATTCATGGGAGTTGCTTGAACTGTGCTGCACCCCTGGCTGGGACCCAATGAGCTGTCCCAAATTGATTCCCTGTACCTAGCATGCACTAACTGGGTGAAGGCCCTTGAAGTTTGGCTGGCCCAGTGGGGAGGGGCAGGCAGGAGAGGGCAGAGGTCCCTCACCTGTGTGCTACAGAGGGACCGTGGCCAACAGGGAAGGGGGCTGGGACCTGCACTGTAACCTGTGTGGAGGAAGCCAGGACCATGACAGGAGAGAGAGGCAGGAGGAGGCCCCCAGCCCAGAACCCTGAGAGCACTGATCCAGGAGCAGGAAAAACAAGGGAGACTAAGGGCAGAAAACAGGCAACATCAGACATGGCTTCCATAGACATTAAGAATCTTCGGAACCTTGTAGACAAGCTCAAAACTGAAATATTAAATAAGGTAAAACAAGATATGAGTAGAGTAATAAAAGAAATGCTCTCAGGGAGCATCTCTCAGGATGATACAGATGGAAGAAGGGAGGAACACAAAAAAAGGATAGAAACACTCAATAAAGAATATAAAGAAAATATAGAATACATGAAGCAGATTCAGAGAGACTACCAGGAAATTTAAACCTCCATTGAAAGCTGGCAAAATGCCTTAAAAGAAACTAATGGTAGACTATCAAAACTTGAAGACAAGTTTGCAACATGTGATCATGCAAGGAAAGATCTCTTAAAAATAACAAGGAAACAGGCAGTAACAATACAAAGGCTAGATGACAAGACATTCTACAATTTAAGAATAAGAAATGTAAACGAAGAAGCAGGAATACATACAGGTGAGTTACAAATGCTATTCATGGAAATAATGTAGGAAAACTTCCCAAACATGGGAAAAGAAAATGACATTTGGTTGTGTGAGGCATACAGAGTTCCAGCCACCTACAACCAAAACAGATCTACACCCAGACTTATAATCATCAAGATACCAGAAATTCAATATAAAAACAGAATATTAAAAGCTGTCAGAGAAAAGAAACAGATTACCTATAAAGGTATAAGCCCATCAGGATCACAGCTGACTTCTTGACATACCATCCAATCAAGAAGAACTTGGAGTGAAGTATTCCAAGTGCTGAAAGAAAATAACCTCCAGCCTAGATTGATGTACCCTGCAAAACTGTCACTAGAAATTAATAGAGAAACAAGATTCTTCCATAACAAAGAGGAACTGTGGGAGTTTGTGAGCACCAATTCAACCCTACAGAGAATACTGAAGGACATTCTAGAGAGAGGTAAAAAAGTACTAGGATTTTAGGAACAGTGGCAGAAAGGCCTCAATGAGTGGGGCAGGCAGTAGAATGAAGGAGAAAAGTAGACCAACAAAGGCAGAAAAATAGCATAGCAGAAATGAGGCAGAGAAGGATGGCTAGAATCTCTAACATAGACCACCTTGATACACTATATTGTTAATAGTGCACCAGGATTTAAAACCCACATTACTCACACTACTCTGCTTAGATGTATTATATTCTGTTCCAGTCATTCTATCTGTACTAGATTTGAGGGCACAGACAGTAATTCCACAAGTAACAGGATATAGTATGGTAATCATCCTTAATTTCCTATTAACTTAAACTAAAGCTCTGTACAACCTACACTGCTTTACCATGACTGATCATAATTGAATCTGGTTTGTTAGATTGCTCTTTTGTATTGATAGATTTTATTCAAAGCTGTTATATTTGATAGTATCAAGTCTGAGAGTATAGGCAACCGCACTGAAGATGACAAGATTCACTAGAATATCCACTCTGGTTTGATTATTACCTGCCTTTGAAGCTTTATACTGTCTACAATGTTTTGTTTTTACTAATATAGTTATGTGCTGCTATATTCAATTATACTGCTATATTCAATTATGCCTGATGATATAGACAATTCTATTGAAGATAATAAGAAACAACACAGTAATCATTGTAGATCACCTTGTACCATAGTTTTATAGGACTTTTTGTTTTCATGTTTTTATAGGAATTTGTTTTGTTTTGTCTTGCTATGTTTTTTTTTTCCCTCTAATACAGAAATGATAGAAATACATGTAAAGACTCATGCATGGGTATCTGTTTACACTCTCACTGCTTGAATATCTACTTTTTATGCTTTAATTTTGTAACTTGAACAACTATTTCTAAGAAGACTATATGTAATTTGTCAACTAGTGATTTCTTATTACCTTTTTTTTTGAAATTCTGTATTATATCTACCCTTTACATGCTTTTGTTTCTCTAAATTAAAAAAAAATTGAAAAAAATTGCTGAGACAGAGCAGCTTAGATTGAATGTGAATAGCATGGGAAAACTGGCAGCACAGCCATGAAACTCTACTTCAGTGACTGTTACAGTTGATGCATTGTGTCTACATAAGGAGTTTAGAAGTGTAACTGAGCCACTCAGCGGGGAGTCAGGTCCTTTGTAAACAGGCTCAGCCTGAGGGCATGAGATGAGTGCTACACCTGCCCTGGGGGGTGGTAACCTGCATACAATATGAGGGAGGAAAAGAGGCTTGTTCTGCTCCATTATGTCTTGTTGCTTTGCTCTCTCCTGCTGCCTTGAAGCCCTGCCTCTGTGCCTGCTTTGGAGCCAGCTGATTGTAAACTGAAACCTCTACGGATTGTGAGTTAAATAAACCTTTTCCTTCTTTAATTTTGGTGTCAGGTATTTTGTCCCAGCAGCAAGAAAAAAGTAACTAAGACAGTAAAAAAAGCAAACATGAATAAAAATTAAAAGGATGGAATGAAGCCTGAAGCCTGTCTTGGACATGGCATGACTCCCACCTCCTAAAGAAAATTCTTCAGAAACACTGTTTTTAGCAGCTTCATGAAGGTGACAATCACATGATAACTCTGAATGAGTTGACAGATAACATAATGAAGATGATGCTGAGAAAATAAACTGGACAACTCGAAGAAATTTAGAGTACTTAAACAAAATTAAAATCAAACCACTTATAATTAGCAAAATACTGCCTTCCTACCTCCCAAAAATGTCCATATGTAAATCTCTTGGAATCCAGGATTATGTCCTCTTATATGGCTGAAGGATTTTAAAGCTACTGAAATGGAGAGAGTATGCTAGATTATCCTGGTGGCCCCAATGTAGGCATAAAAACATTTTAAATGAATGAGACAGGAGTGTCATGCTCAGCAGTCCTTACAGATGTATGCTTCTGGTTTTGCCATGGAGGAAAAGATTATAAAGAAAGGAAGGCAGATGCCCCTATAAACTGGAAAAGGTAAGAAAATGGATTATCTACTAGATCCCTGAGGAGGAATAGAGCCTGACTCAGCATTTGATATTAGCTTAGTGAAATTCATTTTGCAATTCTGACATGTAAAACTGTAAGATAATAAATATGTAGTGTTTTAAACATTCAGTTTTTATAATAGTAATAAGAAACTAATACTACCAAGCTCACCAGACAAACAAGAATATAATAATTTCTCAAAGTTCTAAAATGGGTACCATCTCTTGTAAGAGAAATTGGCATTCAACTTTGGATCTGTAAATGTTGAACTAAGACAAAATGAATCCAAGGATTCTGATTTCAGAGTGAATAATAATGACAATTGTTGGGATATTGGCTAAGATAGTTAGAATGTTGCTATGATTTGGGCTTGGATGGATCCCCAAGCCTCATGCAATCATGGGGCAGCCTAGTCTACCACTTGTGGTTGGCTCGTTGTCTAGCACTGGGATTGGCAGTGTGAACACTGTACCTGCCCAGTGGTGGGTAGCCAGCATACTACATAAGGGAGGGGAGTAAATGTGCTTTTCCCTCTTTCTCCCATTTACTCTTGTTGCTTGCAGCTGCCATGAATGGCTGCCCCTCAGCGATGTCACCCTGCCTTGGTGCCAGCTGAGTAAGGACTGAAACCTTCAAAATCTGTAAGTTAAATAAACCTTTCCTTGCTTTACTTTGGGCATCAGGTATTTTGTCTCAACAATGAGAGAAGAGTAACCAAGACAAATGTTATACAAAGAAACCTGAAGATGAGTTTGCATAAATGAAATGAATTGTATTCCATTGTCACATGAAAGTATGTGTAGATAAGCAGGCTTGTGAGCTGGCTGAGGGTATGGGGTAGCCAGGCTTCTATCACCTTGTACATTGTGCCACCATCAGCTTTTATCAACTTTCCTGTTCCCTCATGAATGCTTCCAGCTGAAGCATCATGTGTGCATTTTAGCCTGGAAAGGGACATAGGCAAGAGTGTGCTTCCTCTCTGTGAAGGGAAATGCAGAAACTGCTCCCATTTTATCTCTTACATTTTCTTGCCTAGAATTTGATCAGATGTCTGTACCTACTTGCAAAACAAGCAGGGCAATGTAGTCTTAAGGAGACACAGATTGTAGTCTTCAGAGGGAATGTCTCATGTGCAGCTAAAACTTGTAATATAATCAGAAAGTGGGAAAACAGAGATTGGGAAAGAAGAAGCAATTATAATGTGAAACTAATCATATAACCTGAGTTAAGCAATGGGGAGATGTAGAAAAGTTGATATGATCTGCTTCCTCCTTCATGTTTTTCTTGCAGGAAATCATTCTTATGGATGCACCTACATTTGAAACTTATTTTTAAAATTATTTCATCTTCAGCTTTTCATTTTCACTTTCTGACCACCCCTCAAAAGTGATCTGTTAGGAAATACTTCATATAATGAGAAACATTTACTTAATATTCAGAGATTACTTCAATTTTACTTTACTTTCTTTCTTTTTTCTTCTTTTAGCTAAAGAATTTATATTAAAAGAGCTTGTTTACAATGACTAATAAATGTCAGTCTCTCTTTTTAGCCTTATGGATAAACAGAAAACTAGAATATACAATGCTGATTATGGATATTTTTGGACAGTAGGATTTCAGGCAATTTTTTCTTTGTTAGACTTTTTTATATGACTTTAATTTTTATAATGAGTCTACATCATTTTTAGCAAAATGGTAAAGTTTTTTTCTTAATAAAGATACATTTGATGCTAATGTGAGGAAAAAGGGGTTTTAAAGCCATTTTTATAAGCAGTGTCATGGAATGTCTTTAATTAATGCAATAACAAATTTGAATTTCTAAAAATCTCTTTAACTACTCTTCTGAACATATTAATTAAGTTTGCTATTTTATATTTCTTATTTCTGTTTTTCTGTCATGATTAGCAGTAAACCTTTTGAACTCAGAAATGAGTATTTTTAGACAGCAGTCAAGCTGATATGTTTTCACTCTGAATTCCTATGTAGGCATGGGTCTCCACGAAGCAGAGGTGGTGGTTGCTTTGATGAGGAGAAGGATGCAGGTCTCACTTGGTGGGTCCTAGGAAGAAGGAGAATATACAAACATGTCAAATGTGTGATTTCCCCAGGAGGCACATGCCTAGCCAGGAGTTTTCATAGCCTGGAAAGTGGTGTTCTCCACCACACAACCAGCCCACAGCTTATGGAACCGGAATGGGAACTTGGTAGAGGGTGGCCAGTGTTTCAGCTGGGTGGTGAGAATCCACATGGCTTGGCACAAAGATATGAAGCACCCCTCTGGGTCATGTTCCTGTCACTGACCAGATTCCCAAGAAACAGACGCTGAGGTAGAGATCGGTGTGGGGGAAAGTTTATTAAAATTCTGCTGAGATGAGAATCTTGGGAAAGGAAGGAGCACAGGCAAAGGAAGCAAGAGGGCAAAAGAGAAGTTACATGGTGACACAGTCTCAGTGTAGACCTCAGCAGACCTCATGGGAAGTTCTGGAGCTGGGACAATTCCAGAGAGATCTCAAATTGAAATAAGAGGACTGGGCCTTTAGCTTCTCTATCAACATCCCCAGCTACCCAGGAAGGGGGTGTGACCTTGGGGGAGGCAACTCTCCTCAGCTGAGGCAATTTCTGCAGGGGGCTGGCAGCAGGGACTTCACTTCTGAGAGACATCTGCCAGCCCATCACGTGGCTCACTGCAGCCTTTTTATCTTTTGGCTGAACTCCAAGTCTCTCCATTCAGGGACTCACATATTACATAGGATACATATGTACATACAATGGTACTTATTATCATTGCTCATGAAACTGAAAGTCATTGTGAAGAAGGGGCCATAAACTCCATGGCAAGGCACATGGAAGTGAGTGTTATTAAATGGAAGATGCAAGGAGGCAACCCCGACATCCCAAGGAGAATAAAGTGTCACCAACCACCCTAACAACATGAGGGAGGAATCAGATGTCACCCTCTTGCAGTTTCCAAATGGAAGATAAATGCAGGAAGAGCACTTGCATTTCCATGGAGTTAAAAGGTGGTGAGAGGCAGCTGTTCTCCTTCATATCATCTGGTGGTGTCCTCACTACTGCCCCTCCCTTGGGTTCTCTCACTGCCTCGCCTTAGCACTTCCGTAAGACTGGGTCAAGAGTTTACAGGATAGAAAGGTAAATGCTGAGTGGATAATGACTTCTTCAAGAAACAATGACCAGGCTTTTCACCAAGTTATTCTTCATCCCACCAACATAATCTGGGATTTTTGACAAAATATTCCATTTTCAAGAATTTTCATTATGCAATCTGTAGTCCTGAAATGTGTGATTGTGTATATGAATAGCACAGCTCCTGGAAAGTCTATGGCTCCTTTGATTTATGGTTGGCTCTGCTGTGGCAATTGGATAGATCTGGAGTCTGTGTTTAGGGCTCACTATCTGGTTAATATCTGGAGATAGTATACGACTAGCTACAGAGGAAAGTTAAGAAATTGTTAAATGTTTAAAGTTGTCTTTAGGTAAGTGAAGGCTGAAATCACTGATTGTGCATACTGTTTCCCAAGTCTTTTTCAAAATGAGAGAAGCAAATTATACTCAAATTACTTCAGAAACAGTTAATTACAAAATCTTTCAGTTCACTAAAAAGACAGTAAAAGCAATGCAATTCTTTTATTAATAACAAAAGTACAATACTTTTCTTCTTGTCAAGTTTCTTCCTTTGTAAAACATTATTCCTTTTTCTTTCAAAATCTTTCTTGAATTTCTTTTCTGACTTTTATTTAATCAATTACATCCTTTCTGTCTTAAAAATTTTCAGTTCTCTAAATGCAGATTCAAATTGTATGAACTCCCATGGCTGAGCCTGTGGGGATGTCACAAGTTTCAGAGTGGTCCTTGATTTTCTACTCATGCAGTTTTCCTGATGATTCTATGTGTACTCTTTAGACAGTGTCCAGGCAACCCAAAATGTGATGACCTATGTAGACATAATCATATGTTGCTTACTCTCTATAAATGCAAGAAGCTCAAGTATGGTCAAGATATGTACACTGCTCTGGTTTTTGAGGTTTCCATTGCTGTAAGAACTTGCCCCAGGTGATGGAGGATGATAAAATGTTTAGGTCCATATTCAAGGACCTCTTAGCATGGGAATCATCTCCATCCATTAAGAATGTTATTTATTCCTAAGTAGTGCATATGCTTACATTGTATGCTGGAACAAAGCATTCTACATGGATAGTCAGTTGATAAATACTCTGAAAATATTTAAATAAATGAAATGAAGCCATTTATTATTGATCTTTATCATTACATTAATAATACAGATAGTTTTACATTCATAACCTTAGGTGAATGAAATAGCATAGGCAAGGATTTTTTTGGTGGAATTGCTTTTCTGGGTTTGCTTTTGTATCTTATTTTGACAGATAAGGATTTAAAACTGATGCTTAGCACACTAAGCATCTTGCCAAATGTTTCAAGCTAGCCGCAGTGTATAAACCAGGTATCTTGGCCCTTGACTGTGTACTGAACTATTTCCTGCTTTGTCACAGATCAGGAACGTTGCATCCTGAAACCAGCAGTGCTGGTTTTTGGTGGAGTTCAGGGTGTTGGTCCAACCAGCTCTGTTCTCACTTACAGTAGCTCTGTCTGAAGTTCATACCTTTGATCCTTCTTCAGGTTTCTCTCTCAGCTGTCATCTCTCAAAGGGCAGCAGTATTATAGGTCATCAGCTATTTGAAATAATCCTCACCAATGTATATTTTTGTATCCACTTAATTCCATGAAAACAGCCTCAGAAAATGGTTACCTGGGAGTCCAAGGCACATTGAAGAGAAGAAAAAAAATTCAGAGGCTATCAAAGGCACTTTAAGATACTTTTCTCTGTGTGTAGAAAAGCTTGTGTGTAGCATGTCCATCAGACCACAAAGAAGATACACATTCAGATCTGTGCAGCAAAAACCATGTGAATTTTGGAAACCAGATACATCTCAAGAAAAGTCTATTTTGCTTAGTTTGTAAATTAGTATGTTAAGATTGATAAAATATGCTCAAATACAATCCTGACAGAGTAACAGTGGTGCTGAACTGTGTTTCAACTTCTCCTCGGTGTTCTTTTGTTACTTTCTTTAAGCAGCAAGACCCTTCAGGTGGTGGCAGCAGGTTAGTCACTTTGTTACCTGGAATGTGAAGGCTTTTGCTGGTGGTTTCCTAGCAACCCTTGTCTCTTTTCTATTCTTTTGTAAGAAGGTATTTTTGTATGGTATGATGAAAAATTTTGTATATTTATTGATGATTTAATGTGAGATTCTTCTCTGTGTGTTAGAATACCGCTGATCCCATGTGGAGTCATCAAACCTCTGAGTAATAATTTTGAGACATTGGAGCCTTATTTGGAGAAACTATAAGCAATTAATTTCTCACAGTCTTTACGCCATTTCATAATCCTTTAGGAAAACATAAAAGTTTCAAAAGAATGTTACGTGTCTAATGAACTTGCTTGTTTCTTAGGAAATATTTCTTTTTTTAATACACATATTATTAGTTCTTCCATGGGTTAAATGTACTTTCATTGATGTTATTATCCTAAGTTGTTTAGTACTCAAATCTACAGCAATAAGAAAGATTCAAAACAATATAAAACATGCCTAAAATGTCTTTCACTGTTTTCTCCCAGAACTTGTGAACATGATGTTTTGCTATGTTTTTTTTAAATCTCTCAATGAGGAAACCCTTTAGGCTTTTATGTGATTTGCATTATAATTCTTATCTTTGAACTTGGCTTTTGTTGGCCTCTTAAAGATTCTGCCCTGTGATATCCCGAAGGCTTGAGAACTGAACTTCCATAAGCATTTACACTGGAAGCCAGATTTTTTTGTAAATGTGGAGAAATTAGATTCTGATCTGCAGAGGCAATCTGTGGCAAATATTTAGGTACTCCAAACACAGAAGCTAAGTTTGTATAGACAGTGAACCCAAGATATAGAGGTGAAGTGGAGTCTAAGGTCTTCACCTTAGCAAAAGATTCCTAATTAGGTAAAGTCAAGGTGAAGGAGATTATTTTTACAAGTTAGTGCAGTTCTCTTAGTAACACAGAGCTAGTGTTGAACAGTGCTCTGGAGCTTTCAAATGCTCTTACCTCTGACAAGGCTTTGGTATGTGACTGTTTACATAAGTAGTCAAGTTCGCAATGTTTCCTAATCATTGTGTGGCACAGGCAAGAAACATGGGTCATTGTCTTGCCAGTGACTCCTTTGGAACAACCTCTTAGCTGCAATATGGAATTCTTATTTACTGTTTCTTTAAGAATAAGACAAGGCATCTATAAAGCTGTGAAAAGAAGTCATCTTTTGCTA
Organism: Hydrochoerus hydrochaeris; assembly: GCA_004027455.1. Classification (NCBI taxonomy): domain Eukaryota; kingdom Metazoa; phylum Chordata; class Mammalia; order Rodentia; family Hydrochaeridae; genus Hydrochoerus; species Hydrochoerus hydrochaeris. The sequence goes on from PVLA01010224.1 coordinate 60,386, forward strand.
TACAGTCCCAGAGATTTTAGTGTGTCTGGCTTACCTTTAGGGAGCTAGTTACAGTGTAGAGTCAAGAAGGTCCTTCCTTTGGACAGAGTAGTATTATCTAGAATATATGGAGAACTGAAAAAAAAACCCACCAAGTAAAAACCCCATCAAAAACTGACCACTGAGACAGACAATTCTCAGGAGACAAAATACAAATGGCCAGCAAATACATTAAAAAATTGTCAACTTCACTGGATATTAGAGAAATGAAAATTAAAACAACCCTGAGATTTCATGTTACTCCAGAGAGAATGGCCATCATCAACAAATCAAATAATGACAAATTCTGGTGAGACTGATGGGAAAAAAAAACCCTTCGCATTGTGGATGGAAATGTAAACTAGTATATATATATATATATATATATATATATATATTATGGATATCAGTATGGTGATTTCCCAAAAAACTAGAAACAGAAATTCCATTTCACTCAGCTATTCCACTTCTAGCTATCTTCCCCAAAGAGTAAAAGACATAAGAGCCACACCAATATTTATGGCAGCACAATTCATAATAGTTAAATCATGGAAACAGCCTATGTATCCATCAATAGATTAATAGATAAATAAAATGAGACTTTTATATAGAATGGAATGCTATGTGGTTATAAAGAAGGACAAATTTGAGACATTTGTAGGCATTGGGTGCACCTTTGCAGCATAAGGTTAAGTGAAATAAATCAGGTTCACAAACTTAAATAGTATATGGAGAAATTCAAGGGACAAATACAGTAAAGAGAAAAATAAAAGAGTTTGAAAGGAAAGAGGGGCATAAATCTTCAGCAAATGGAAGGAAACCATGAGCCTTAGGGTATGGGGGGGAGAAACACTAACAGATTTTATATGTATCATGTACATGTATCAACTACCCACAGTGACATAGTCATGATGTGTCACAAACATGGACAAAAAACAAAGAAAGAAAAAAGTAAATGTGGGAGGGGATCTAGAGATGAAAGGATGGAGGAGATAATGAAATAATGAAGATAATTAAATAATGAAGATAGTGAAAAGAATCAAGATATATTTAAATCCATGTACCTATTCTCTAAGTTGAATGTAAACACCATGTACTGCCAACCTGGACTAATAAAAAAATTAAAAAAGAAGGTCCTTTCTAGATGGCAAGAGGGAGGAGGCTGAGTTAAATAGTGTTTAAAAAAGACCCATGGACCTGGCACGCACATATAAACCCAAAAGCTTGGAAGGTTGAGACTGGAGGATTCCAAGTTTTAAACCAGCCTGGGAAATTTAGTGAGACTCTGTTTCATAAGTTAAAATAAAATTAAAAAGGGCAAAAAAGGGAGAAGATTTAAAGTTATTATTAGTGGCCAACACATCCATGATTTAGGCAAACTGAGTGAATGTGTGTGCTGCCTCTTTCTTTCTACTTACTTCCTATCCGCAAGTTTTATAATGAAATTTTTCTCTCTTAATTTTCCTCTTCACTTCCATTTTAACTAAGTGTTCCAGATATGAAATGCATAGTGAAATGTCTGGAGGGAGTCAAGGGTTCAAGGACATTGTGTGATTTATTCCAAGGTCCACTTCTTCATGATTTTAAACCAACTTAGGGACAATGCACAGCTTGAGAGTACAGGAGGTGCAGATGAGGAAGAACTTTGAATGTGGAAATGATCTGAGTTTTTCTCTTTTCACAGGAGAAGGGAGATACACTATATGGCAGCTCTTTCCGTGGCTCCATTGGTCTTCAACATCTGGATCTTTGAGGGACAGGAGAACTGCTTCCACCTTGTCAGTAGCAGCATTGTCCTGTTTTTAAGAGCCATAGATAAATAAGGGTGACACTGGAGCTAAGTCACTTTGTCCCTTGTTCTTGAAGAACACAAAAGAACTAGAGTGACTTGATGTTTTCCAGTGAAATGGGCCTCAGTGTTAGTTCTTAATTTCATAGACACAACAGCTCTTCCCCACTGAGGGGTGGAGCCTCAGCACATTTTATCAAACTTTCCACTTCTTTGGAGTTCTCATACGAGGTCTCCTGTGTTCTCTAACCTGGGGTTTTTGGTTCCTTTCTGCTACCAGCCTTGGATGATCTCCTGGGGCTGCCATGCCACACATACTCACTTACTTTGGGGTCCATTTCCCCCCAAAGGTGTAGCCATAAAACCTCTTGGTCATCAAATTTCTGTAAACTCCTGGCAGTCTACTTAGGCCAGGGGCTGTAGTAGATCACTGCATTTGCTTACCGTCTTCTTGTTTTCATCCCATCTTTGCTTTAGGGAGAAACACTTCCCCCTTCCTTATGGTCCAGTGGAATTGTCAGTCACAATGACTTGTATATATATAAAAATCAGGTGTCCCCATTACTCAAGCCAAAAGAAATTGACTTAGTTTCCAGGACATCTGTACTTTGAATGGGGGAGTATATCATAAGGGAGGAAGCGGTTGTTGTCTTTTAGTCTAGGTATGAAATTTTTGACAGCAGTTTGTGTTCTTCCTGGGTTTATATGGATAGCTTTTTATCTATGGTTAAGAAATTCAGGATCAGTTTTGGTTGCTTAAAATGAACTATTATCAATAACTGAAGAATAATAGATACCTCTCTGATTGTTTAGGGTGTGTAGTTATAATAATACCAGAACACAAGGAGTTTAAATTTCATTTTGAAACTATGACCTCTCTTGCATAATTTCCATGTGAAAACATACCACCTTGTTTATCTAGCTGGAAATAGCCTTGAGTTTAAGAACAAACTTATTTTTAGCTACCTTTATGAATCTATATTTGTTTCTGGAATAACTTCCCATATTGATCTGGGTGGTTTAGATAAAAACCTTTAGTTTAAAAAATGGTGTTAGATGTGTTCATCAGCAACAAAAACAAAAAATTTCTTATTTCTGAGTTTAGATTTTGATTGCAACTCTAATTCTCACTGGAACTTATGTACTTCATTTAAAACTACAGAAGACTCTTGGGAGAACTATTTTTTAAGGAATAACTCAGGGAGATGAAGAGGGGCTGAGAGTAAAAAAGCTAAAGTTAAACATTCCTGGGGAGACTTTGCATTTTGTGTAGAAATTTCTTTACCTTCAATGAACACATTATTTCTGAAGAATAGAACCTTTTGATAGATGCTTAACTTTTGCAAAGAAGTAAATGATATATTAAAAGGGCATTATGTTACTCTGGAATTAAGTTAGATCCTCCCCAGTTTAGTAATGATTTTTAGAACTCCATATATAAATGTTTGCCGATCACCTGCAATTTGCTAAGCACCTTTCTCACTGCTGGGAAAATAGCAATAAAGAGAAGACAAAAATCTCTGCTGTCATGGAGCTTATGGTTTACTGAGAGAGGGGGGTAATAATCCAGAAAACTAAAATGTGTGTCTTAGATTGTGATAAGGGCAATGGGAAGGAGACAGGAACTGTTGGAGTGTGACGAGTGAGGCGATTTTAGATTGTGTGGTGACATCTGCAATGAGACGATGGTATGCATGGGAAATGATTCGAGACCAAGGTAGCAAGCACAAAGGGATATGAGATGTGAATGTCCTGGTAAGTTTTTGGAAGAGCAGAGAGGTGAGTTGGTTCAGAGTGATGGAGGGGAGGGCAGACATAAAGAGGTCATAGCGTCAATGAAGCAGGGTGTGTACAGAACTAGTGACCTTACTGGTCACCATCAAGGCTTTGTTGATTTTACGGAGTAAGATGGAGATGGAAAGCTGTCACAGATGTTTCTTAGTACCTTATTCTCCTCACTTCTAATGCTATTTTTCTCCACTCTTTTCTCCATTTTAAGTGTCCCACTCCCTGACCATCTACTTCCTGTCTTTCCCATTATATTCTAATAATAGAATTTGGAGAATTTGTGATTATATTAAGTCCTTTCATCTGTTGAGTGAAGAATTTCCTCTGGAACAGCAAATTTTCCAGCCCTTCTGCAGCTGTACTTTTGTGCTCTTCTCTTGTTTTTTTCTACTGATGGTGAACTGTCCTTGCTTTTTCCCAAGGCCAGCTGTCCTGTTGCTGCTTGAGGTCTTGGGACTGGGGCTGTTCTGTCTCTCGTGGCAGTGGAATTCTTTTCTCTTCTTTGTGGATTGATCATTCAGATATATTTTAATGTATCCTTTCTTGAGTTCAAACCCTCTTTTAGCAATGACCTCATTTTCTTCTTTTTGTCACATAACTGTTCAAAAGACTATCCACGTTTGTTGCCTCGACTTTTCCTCTTTCATTCTTGCCCCAAACACATCAATCAACACATTATCCCTGCTACAATCAGGAAACAGCTTTCATCAGAATCCCACCACCCCACTGATCCCAGTGCTCACTTTTCATTTCTTGTTCTCATGACAGACAGTAACATCCTACAGAGTGGACCATGCTACCCTCTAGGCAGTGCAGTGTCTTCACTTGCATATAAAACAGCTTTGTTGATTTTCTCCTGATTGCATTAATTTGAAAAATTACTGGCATTGATATTTGGTGGGAAAGATGCATTGCATAAAGTTCTGTTAGTACCTGATAAGAAGACTATATAATTGGTAGACTTTAAATAAACTTGCAGTTGTAAGTCCATTAATATGTAGTTACTATTTTGTCATTTTTGAAATGAAACTATTTGGTGGTAGTATACTATTCTTTCACTATATTATCTAACTCTATTAGCTTATACTTTCATTAGGATTAGTGTCAAATATTGATAAATATAATCTATTACTCCTTTTTTGTGTATTTTTGTTAGGTTTTGATATGATACATTGGCTTTTAAAAATTAAATGACATTTCTTTCCTTCTCCATGTTCTTTGAAAATTTATTGTTTTTATCAAGCTGTAACCAAAATAAATCTACATCCAGAAATATAATAATCAACTTCCCAGAAATTCAGTATAAGAACAGAATATTAAAAAGTGTTAGAGAGCAGAGACAGATCACTTATAAAGGAAAGCCCATCAGAATCACCAAAACCAGAGAAAGACGCAACCAAAAAAGAGAACTTCAGGCCAATCTCTCTGATGTACATAGATGCAAAAATTCTCAGTAAAATACTGCCAAACAGAATGCAGCAAATCATCAAGAAGATCATACATCATGATCAACTGGGATTCATCCCAGGAATTCAGGGATGGTTCAATGTATGGAAATCAATGAATGTAATACACCATATCAATAGAGCCAAAGATAAGAATCACATGATCATTTCAATAGATGCAGAAAAAGCTTTTGATATGGTCTAACATTCATTCATGACAGAAAATCAGAATAGATGGTCTTCATCTCAATCTGATA